>JASDQU011443350.1:6000-23318 GCA_032191745.1 Picea mariana | reverse complement strand
AACCGTCAAAGATAGCATCTCAGGGAAGATAACAAGGGGAGTGGTGACTAGTGTCAACTAAGGAAAGTCATCTTGAATTGGGCCCTACTCAAGAAAATGAACTAAAGGGAGACAGTAAAATACGAAAGGATCAAGGAAATAGTTGGTAAATAAGAGAAAATATAAGACAAGGAAGAGAGGAAAACCTTTCCCTGGGCATCTTAAGGATAACATAAAGAAGAGACATATATAATAAAGGTATGAGAAGTTATGATTAGGGGACTAAAAAAATGGGAGGGTGTAATAAATCAAGGAGAGTAGGTGTTACCCTAAGAATATCAAGGTGAGAGTGGAGGAGAAAGAGATGTATGCGACAACCCAGAGAGAGCCATCAAATGGACAGGTAGTAAAATGGTGTTCTCTATGAATAAGGATAGGAATTCCAGCCTAAGGGATCTTGGATGAAAAAGAGAAAGAAGGGGTAGATTCCATTGGTGAAGGAGGAGTGGAAGGATGAAGTATTTATTTTAAAGGAAGAGGTTCCAACATAGGAAAAATCCAAGTAAGAAGGTCACTTGGTCATTCAAGGATTGTGTGAGGAGGAGGAGGCATCGATGTAATATTGGTAACTAAATGGATACCACCTATTATAGTCAAAGTGTCCTAGAAAGGGTTCAATATCTAAGTTTTTAGAGGTCATGTTAATACAACCTTTGAAATAGGATGAAGTCTTGATGGGATCAAGAAGCACATCCTTCCACTACTGGGTTGGGGAAATACTTCAAATGTATCTAATTTAAACTCAGGTTTGGGTTGAGGAGGAAAAGTGTTAAGTTGAGAATAGACATTTTGTTTCATAGAAGTGTCATCTTGATATGAAATATCTTTTATTGGGGAAGTGCCATATCGAGAGGTAGAATATTGGATTGGGATCATATATAGTGAACATCATTGGTAAGAGAAATGATTATTCTATTGAAGGATGTGATATTGAGTTATAGTGTGAGTATTGTGCTTATGCTACTTACACCACTTGTTTGAAGTAGGAAAAGGGTCAACATTTAAGTCGTCATTAGTTGTATGTGCATTTGTCTAAGGAGGGGGAGACTCATGTTCCTAACACCACTTAGGTGGATGTACATAGGGATTTATAAAAGGAAAGGATATATGTTTAGATTTGGAAACTTGTTGAGGAGGGAAGGGATTCCTAAGAGAGTCTTTAAGTTTAATAAATTCTCTAAGGATTATCTCTTAAAGTTGTTTCATTTAAGGCATGAGTTTCTTGCAAATCCTACATGGGGTAGTGGGTTGGATGTTGTATGATTATCTTTCCTTGGCAGAGAAGGAATATGTGTCACATTGGGAGGAATTGGTGAATATCCTCCATGGTTAAATTGGTTTATATAGTAATAAGGGGAAGATTTCTTATGTTATAAGGATGGGTACAAATTGTTGTATGAGTACCTGGATAACTACTAGGAGGCATTTTCATAAGACTTATTTGAGTAATATAAGATAGGTTAGACATGTTTTGAGGGTAAATATAGTTAATTCCAAGATGCATGGAATTCAGGAAAACAACATTAGAGGAAGTGGAAGAGGACTCCATAGTACAAAGAATAAGGGAGGGAAAATGAGAAAGAAGAGAGTCTTCACTCAAAAGAGGGAAGGGTTGATGGGAATTATCTAGTAGAATCACTAAATGTAGCATGTAAATGGGTTCATGTTACCACAAGTAGTAAGGAGAGAGGGGAGTCACCAGTCAATTTTATGGAAAAATTGAGAAACCATAGGGTGAGAAGAGAAATAGATAAATAAAGAGATGAGGGCTAAATGACCCAAGGAGAGCATATATGGGGCTAAATGTATATGATATGACCCCAAGGGGGGGCATATATGGGGATAAATCTACATGTAATGTGTAAATATATATGTAATAGAGTCGACCTAATGGTAAAGGGGCATCATGTGTAGTGTGTGAATAATTATATATAGAGATAATGTATGCATTATTGTGAACATGTGAATTGTGATGTATGAATGCATTTGAATATCTGGAGGAGGTTATCTTATTTGTTAAGGAGATATTGTGTAACTTATCTCTCTTATTTCTATTAGAGTTGTGCCTCACACTCACATTCATGTACATGCTGTGTAATTCTATTTTGTTATGATATTTTAAGAATTTGGATCATAACATTTGGTATCAGAGCATCGATCCTATGGTTTTTCTTCTCCAAGCGAGTCATATTAGAATTTTCACTATAATTTTTTTTTGGTCCGTTTCAAATATACAAACTTGGTTTTTATTTAGAATACATATCAAGGATTATATGGTACAAATTTCATCTTTTGGGTCGTTATACTTTTGGAGATATACCTTGTGGAAGATAGGGTTTTTTACTAGTCTTATAACTAGTCTCAAACAGGTGTTCTGGGTAAAAATGTCATATCTTCTTCGGGCGAGGATCTAAATTCAGTGAAACCAATTGCATTTGAAAGAGGAAAGTACATAGTATTCTGGTACAAATTTAAGAATCAGGTATTAAATATTGGACATGTGGCATTCTTTACAAGTTCTCTCTTCAGGAAAGCGAAACAAATAGCAAGGTTTAGGAAAGTTACCATAACTTTCACTAGGAACATCAAATTTTGGTCATACCTATGGCACTGCAGAGAAGACATGTTAGAGTAATATAGGACAAAATTATAGACTCATAGGGGCTGAAATTTCAGAAATTCATTATAAGCAAGGTCAACTAGAAGGATAGACTCCAAATCAGGGTTTCAAAAAAATGTTCACTTAAAACTATCATAAATTTTGATTGGGATGTCCAATTGAGTTGATTCAAAAGCCATTGGAAAGAGAAAAAGTAGAATATTATATTGGAACAATGATTATAACTATTTAAGATCATTATATTTAATATACCAAGGTTGTAAGTTGAGGGTTTGGGTTAGACCTCAATTAAGCATCAATGACAATGCCTAAGTTTAGTGGAGATGAAGATAAAGATGAAATCAATCCCTGTGAGTAGTTGATGATGATAAAGAAAACTAATTTTACACCTTTTATGACAACAATTTTCTTTACTAGTGAAGCTTTCAAGTGGTTGGATAGACTTGATAAAGGTACTAAACTCTCCCCCACATGGGAAAATTTTGAAAAACGCTTCTCAAATAAATGGATTACAGATACAAAAATGGAGGAAATATATAGAACTCAAGATGAGTTAGAAAAAAAAAAGGAAGAGATCAAGAATAAGGGTGATAGTTATCTAAGATATGAGACCTTAATGAAGAACTCATTAAGGAAGTTCAAAAATTAAAATATGAGAAGGTTGGCAAAGGGAAGTGGGAAAAAGATGAGTCAAGGGAAGATTTGAAAAACAAAGATGAATAGATATGTAGATTATGAAACCATAATAAAAAATACTAGATTATGTTAATAGATTGAAATAAGAAAAGAAGAATTATTATAATCAAGAAGAAATGAGGATCTTGCATGAAGAATATACCAAAAGAGTTAAAGAGGAAATTTTCAAGAAGGTTGAGGAATCCCTAAATACTAATGAGGTAAAATCAGAAATGAAATCCAAAATAAGAGGATGTCAGAATTTGATAAATGGGGTGACATTGCAACTTCAAAATAAGAAAGAAGACAATATTCAAGAAGGTCACCAGAAGATACTTGAAGAAGTTGAACTTCATCTAGAGGATGTATATGCTAAATATGATTGTATTATCTCCAAGGATAGAATAATCAAAGACCAAGAAAAGAGGATAGAGGATGACATTGTCTCTGAAAATAAGATAGATGAAATGCATGTGCATAGTGAAGGAAAACCGTCAAATGTGAAACCATATAGACACCCTCATTACCAGGAAAGATTTCAAGGAAGACAAGAAGTTCAATATCAATATCATCGAGGAGGAAGATGGAATAATTGTCAATATTCATGGAACAAGACATCACAAAACCACTCTTCAATAAGCTATTATCAGATACCAACAACCACTACGAATTGGAGAAGTTACAACAACAATACATGGAATCAAAGGAAATAAAATTATGCAACAAATAGCCACAAAGGATTAAGACCTAAAAGAATTGATTTTGGATGGATGGATCACCATCAATGGAATGAAGAAGAAGGAACATAAGAAAATCATATTACTTGGTTTCATCACATGTGAATCCTTTAATTGCAAAGCTTTGAGGACACAGTTTTTTGAAGGCGGGTACTCTGCTATGACCCAAGGGGAGCATATATGGGGATAAATGTATATGATATGATCCTAAGGAGGGGAATATATGGAGATAAATGTACATTCAATGTGTAAATATATATGTAATAGGGTTGGACTAATAGTAAATATGCCTCATGTGTAGTGTGTGAATAGGTATATATAGAGATCATGTATTCATTATTGTGAACATGTGAATTGTGATGTATGAATGAATTTGGATATTTGGAGGAGGTTCTCTGATTATTTAAGGATTTATTGTGTAACTTATCTCTCTTATATATATTAGAGTTGGCCCCCCACACTCACATTGGTGTAGATGGTGTGTACTTATATTCTATTATGATATTTTAGGCTTTTGGATCATAACATAAATTAATTAGGGTTTTGATTTGATTGTATTAATATATGAAAATAATGCAATTAGGGAACTTTGGTCAGGTCTCAACAACAATCAAGTCACCAAAAAAAATTAGCACGCACCCAATGTTTAATGTGGACATCCTTCGGCCACACCTCCCACCATTATTGGACACATTAGAGATCGCAAAGAAGTTGACACCGACAGAGCCCAACCATGACTGCATGAAACATGCATCCATTGATAAGATCATGGAAACTCATATTAAAGGAAATATCCAACAAAGGATCCAACTTTATCATGTTGTCAAAGAAGGGCAACGCCTACACCAAGGCAAGTGGCTCACCCGGGGCCAAGTTCAGTAGAAGTTTCCCCATTTGATGGGGGCACTCAACGAAATGGAGACCATTTATTCCTAAGNGGTACCAAACTTCTAGGGTCGTTTTGAGGCCCTAAATGATGATGTTTTTCCTTGGTAATGCCTATAATGATTTCTAAGGTAGATTATAAGACAAATGGAATGTGTACTCATCTGGTATACCTTTCCGACAGTGTATCGAGCACCTAAAACATAGATCATATGCAAAAGTTACACCCTCGGGAAGTTGACATATCAACTACCCCCATTAGGGTCCACAAAATTTTTAGTGTTTCATCCCTCAGGATTAGGTTTTTGGATGTTTAGGGTTTTATATTTTATGTTTTATGTTAAAAGGGCCTTTGGAGCCTTATTGTATTCATGTTCTTGCGAATGTGCATAGTTGTCACATATCTTCTTAGAGATAAGCTACCACCATTTGAGCAAATTTGTTTCATTCTACATTTTATAGTTTCATACTGCATTTTACAATTTTAGCATGTTCTCTTTATTAATAAAAGTCAAGTTTCGTTGTATCTTTGTATGTTCTTTTTTATACATTTGTATTTCATTTTGTTCCATTTATAAATCTGAATCAACTACACTTCACGTACTTAAGGCTATCTATTTATAATCCTTGTGTGGAGAACCTACACATGACACTCTCCTGCACCTTAACATTTCCAACACATGGTCGAACAAACTATCGTCATATATCCATAGAAAAACCCTCCGGGAAAACAAAAAAATGCCCATCTTTCCAAACTATATCTACTTATACTACAATCAAATCCGCAACAAAAGAAGAACACATGAAACATAGTCCAATGCACCAACTTCAAAACAAAAATGCACTACAACACATGCAAAACAATGCACTATTCCCTAAATTAGACCATAAGTTGCATAAATAATCAGTAAAAGGGTCCAAAGTCTACAATCCTCGTCCACCTTGTACTTCTATACTTGGTGTACTTAAGACAATCTGTTTTTACGCCTTGTGTTGACAACCTGCACAGGTCACCCTCTCGCACCTCAACATTACCAATATTTTTGCATCCGTTATTGTGACAAGGGATGTAATTTGAAAAATAGATTAGTGATTTATAATAAATTTATTTTCTTTGATTTAGGAGAAAACACCACACATATAGAAATAGTCCCAATCAAATATGTTTCCTATATATAAACTTCTCCATGGTTTTTTATTATCACTATTTCTATCTGAAATCTATCTGATATTTGTAAAAGACATTTGATCAAATTGACATATTGCTCTTCGCCTTGTTGTAAAATCAGGTCTGCGAGCTATTTGAACAATTTTCTCGTCATGAGCATTTTTACTTGCCCACTTTTGAGGCTAGATGAAAGTTTTGCAATAACCATATGTCCCCCCTCTGCATGGATATGAATTTCGCATAGCAAAAGCCTCTGCGCAAACTGCGAAATCCTCGTATTTCTATACTATAACTTCCCATGCTACAATAAAACTCCCAACAAAAGAACAACATAGTCAAATTCACAAACCTAAAAATAACATTGCACTACAACACATGCAAAATAATGTAGTTCCCCTACCCTTATACTTGCACCATCTTCATAGCATCAATCAACTACAAAATAATTCTATATAGATTAGGATATATAGTTAAATTTAAAAGTATTTATTCCATACTATATATAATATTAATTGTTTTATTACAAAATATATTGTTTATTCAAATTTTTTAAAACTAAAAATTATGAGATAAACAAGATGAAAAATACAAGCCAACAACACAGAAACACCTGCAATGAATTCCCTGCACAAGCATTAAAAATACACAACAATCGTTGTATAGATGATACTCATCTGCCACTACTGAGATGCACAAGACACAGACGAGTCCAATTCCACCATATGTTCATAGCAAAAGCCTCCGGGCAAACTGCAAAATTTTCCTCTCTCTAAACTATATATGATTACACTGTAACTGAACCCCCAACAAAAAGAGAACAGATGCAACACAGTGCAATGCATCAACCTAAAAACAACATTTCTTTGCAACACATGAAAAATATTGCACTTCTTATTATCCTTACACTAGCAACATCGCCATAGCATCAATCAATTGAAAAACAAGATGAAAAATACAAGCCGACAATAGGAAAATGCAAAATAAAAATCAAGACCTAATTTTCCCTGGCATATAGCATATAATGGATATGATTTTTCACACTATGACACACATTTCCACAACCCCAAAATTATAAATCTTAGAAATCGTCACTTCTGGCACTTGCAAATGCACAACAACTCTGTCTCTCTAAACAATAACATATGACATAGAAAATAAACGCATTAAGCAACGTAAAAAAAAAGTAAACAATACAACCACAAAAAAACACACCCTCTCTCCATACTCACCTTCGACTGCCATCAAATTACACAATTTATGTAACAACCTCCCACCCACTTGAATTGCCCCTTCAAAAACCAGAAACACAACAAAAGCAGTTGCACGATGCACAAAGAAAATTCTATCAAACAACAATGAAACAAACTATCGAACAACAATAGAACAACAAGACAAAACATCTTCCCTCCCTGTTCACCTTTGTTTGTTTTCGGCCTACACAGTCTCTGTAATAGTCCCCACCTGACTTGATTTTGTTCTGGAAAAACCAAAAACACAACAAACTTAACTATGCTATGCACAAAGAAAACTCTATTTAACAACAACTATGGAAACTAATTGCACTTGTCTAGAATACATATATTAGTATGGAGACCAACTACGTAGAAGTGAGATACTTGATGCACAAGACTTCTTACAATTGGGTTGTTATATTCTTTGCAGTGAAGGTCAAGGTGGATCGAAAAAAAGTTGAAGTTGATGTGGATCGACAACGAGTCGAAGGTCGAGGTAGTCATTCAGGTAAAGTCAAAGTCGAAGATATCGACTGTAAGGTCGACTGACAAGAGGTAGGATGACTAAAGACTGAATGAAGGCTGACTGGTAATCCGACTTGGTATTTGAATGTAACATAATCGTGATAGAATCCCGAGATTCTCAATATTTGTATCCAATGATCTACATGGATCTGTAACTGTTTTTGGGCTCCTTTTCTTTAAGTTTTTTCCTATTGTAAATCCTTTAAAGAAGGCGTGTTGTAATGTTGTGAAGGCTAATCATTAGATCAATATTTTAGAGAGATCGGTGTAAAGGTTGTTGGTCATGTAGATATAAGTCGAATTGGCTACATGTTTATTCTTGTGTAAGCAAGAGGGTATGATGTCGATTGTGTCTTAGGTGTGGACCAAGGCTAGACATGAAACCTTTTATTCTGAATGAATAAGACAACAAGAGAGAAGAACACTCAAGGAATGTTGGTTTTCCTAGTTTGGGTTTCCAAGGTAAAATATCTGTGTTACGTGTGTTTTCTTTGTTATTTACTTTCTTGATATATTTCTTCCTCTCTTCTTCTAGGTTTAGTGTGGAAGTGTTCTTAATTTCCTGACATGTGGTATCAAAGATTTACATGTATCTTGACATGTGGTATCAAAGCTTGAGTTAAAGATCATGTGATCAATTCTTGATTTAAAGAATCTTGGATCTAAGCTAAACCCCAGGTATAGTAAGAGCCATAAGTCTTAAAGATCATATTAAAGAATGGAAAGCATATCAAGAATATAGATCGAAAAATTCAATGGCTAGAATTTTGATCTTTGGAAGCTTAAAATTGAAGATCTCCATGTAGATTGAGAACAATGGAAAGCAGTCTATCCAAGTGCCATGCTAGAAGGTATGTCGATGGAAGAATGGGATAAACTCAAGAGAATATAAAGGAGTATGATTTGGTACCGCTGAATGTCTCAGGTGAATATTCGGCCAAGAAACTGTGGGGCAAGTTGGGGAGATTGTGCCAATCTAAATCTCTGGTAAATAAGATGTTTCTTAGAAATAAATTGTATCTTCTGAGGATGAGTGATGGTAGTTCGGTGAAAGAACATTTAAATGTGTTTAATACCATTATAATCTAGTTATCATATGTGGATATTAAAATCACCGAGGATAAATGTATTAGCCTATTATGTTCTTTTCCAGACTCCTGGGATAGCTTAGTCATGGCTATATTGAGTAATATAACCACACTAGCTCTAGAAGATGTGGTTGCATCTCTACTGTTAGAATAAATGAGAGGGAAGAACATGGAAGGATTGAACAAAGATGCTTTAGTGGTGAGAGGTCAACCGGTAGACAGAGATAAAGGAAAATTCTCCGATAGAAATTCGAAGTTGAAGGGTAGATCTAAATTCCTTGTTCAATCGACGAGAAGATGCTGGAAATGCAATAAATCTGGGAATTACAAAAAGGAATATAATTCAAAGGAAATGGAAGTCCGTACAGGATCCAACATGAAGCAGTCGACTGAGAGAAATTCAACCCCAAAAAAGGGAGGCGATTTGTACCTGACATCGACCAGTACACAATCAGATCAAGATGTTTGGTTGATCGACTCAGGAGAATCCTATCATATGACACCACATAGAGAATGGTTCTATGAATATGAGTGATATGATAGATGATATGTATTCTTGGGGGACGACTTGACAACCAAAATTGTCGAACAAGAAAGAGTCTCACTAATACTGCAGGATGGGAGGAGTAGAACCCTTCCAGGTGTGCTACACATTCCATGTTTGGCAAGAAACCTTATATCTATCATCAAGATGAGTGATGTAGGGGTGCACACTCTATTTCATAAGGATACATTCAATATGGCCATAGGTGTGATGGTCTTAATGAAAGGAGTTTATATTGGAACCCTACATAAGTTGTTAGGTAATGTCGACTCAACTGGATGCAATAAAATTGTTGTTTTTGAAGCCGACTCGACATCGACATCGACTCAACTCGACTTGACTTCGAATCAACTCTACTTTGAATCGACTCGACTCAAATTAGGCTGATTCAATTCAAACCGACTCGACAAGACATCATAAAGTTAACCCGACCATGTTATGGCACAAGAGGATGGGACACATTGGAGAAAAATGACTTAGAGCTATGCACAATAAAGGTATGGTCGAAGATTTTCCTAAATGTAATTTAGAAGTCGACTTTTGTGAACATTGCATATATGGAAAGCAAATTTGGGTGAAGTTCCCATCTAGAGCGACTACAGAAAATGGGATTCTAGAATTGGTTCATAGTGATGTGTTTGTCCCGATTTCAGTTCCTTCACTTGGTGGATCTCTGTATTATGTCTCCTTCATAGATGATTTTCTAGGAAGACATGGATATATTCCATGAATAACAAAATAGAGGTTTACGAGAGATTTAAAGAGTTTAAAGGTCTTGTAGAAAACCAAATAGATAAGAAGATTAAGGTGCTGAAAGCTGACAACGGTGGTGAATTCCGTGAAAAAGAATTTGATCAATTTTGCAAGAAGTGTGGAATAGCATGTCAAAATAACACACCATATAACCCACAACAAAATGGATTTGTTGAGAGAATGAATAGAACATTGATGGACAAGGAAATGAGCATGATCAATGGTGTTGGGCTTGCACAAGAATTCCGGGCAGAGGAATTTGACAATGCAAGATATCTGGTTAATATGTTTCCTTCAGTTTCAAATATAAAATTATTTGGTTGTGATGCATTTGTGTATGTTCCCAAGGAAAAGAGGAGCAAGCTGGAAAATAAGGAAATCAAGTGTATTTTCATTGGATAGAAAGAAGGAATGAAAGGATATAAACTCTGGGATCCTGCATCAATGAGAAAAATGCACAATCAATATGTGGTCTTCATATAAGTCGAAGGTAAGTCAGAGCATGAAGAAATTGTCTAGATAGAGAATAATCCTGAGAAGGTGTGGTTTGAACTGAGCAAGGAAGAAGTTGATTCAAATGAGTCGATTGAATTAGATGAAGAGGTGGAACAACTGACCTCGGTTGTAAGGAGTTCAGAACGAGTAAGAAAAACAATCGAAAGGTATAGTCCACCTGACTTCCATTCCACATTCGTGTTAACTGCCATTGATGATGATCCCAAGTCAGTGAGGGAGGCAGTCAAATCAACAGAGGGAAAACCCTAGAAGGATTCCATGGTCGAAGAGATGATATCCTTGCAAAAGAATGAGACATGGGACCTAGTCAAATTACCTAGTGGAATAAATCCCTGCGATAGAAAAAGGGTATTCAAGAAGAAGATGAATGTTGCAAGAGAAGTCGAGAAATTCAAGGCTTGATTGGTAGTGAAATAATATTCCCAATTCGAAGGAGTCGACTTCAGTGAGATTTTTTCCACTGTTGCAAAATTAACTTCCATTAGAGTACTAATGTCTTTGGCTACAACATTTGATCTAGAAATAGAACAAATGGATGTAAAGACAACGTTCCTACATGGGGAACTGGAAGAAGAAATATACATGAAACATCCTGAAGGATTTGTAGTAAAGAGAAATAAAGATTTGGTGTGCAAACTAAAAAGATCCCTTTATGATTTAAAGCAATCACCAAGGATGTGGTACCAAAATTTTGACACATACATCCTTAGTTTTGGATTTGTTAGAAGCGAAGATGATCACTGTATATATTCCAAACAAGAAGGTGGGAATTTCATATATGTAGCATTGTGTGTCGACGAAATGTTTCTAATTGGAAACAACATGGATGCAATAAAGGAGGTGAAGAAACAACTATCCTCCAAGTTCGAAATGAAGGATCTCAGTGCAGCGAAATTCATTCTGGGAATGTAGATTAAGAGAGATTGAGCAGCTAGAAAACTCTGGTTGAACCCGACGAAGTATATTGAAATAGTGTTGAAACTATTCAACATGCATGATTGCAAACTTGTTAAGGTGGCAATTCTTGTGGGAGAAAGACTAATTGTTAAACAATGTCCAAAGAAACGAGAATAAATAGAGGACATATCACGTGTTCCCTATGCAAGTGTTGTTGGCAGTCTAATGTATGCGATGGTCCACACTCGACTAGACATTTCCCATGCAGTGGGAGTGTTGAGTAGGTACATGTCGACACCTGTAAAGGAGCACTAGAAAATTGTCAAAAGAGTATTCAGGTATTTGTGTGGCACAAAAGACTATGCTATATGCTACTAGGGAAAACTTGGAGGTGACAGTGGTGAATTAAATTTACATGGATTTTTTGATGTCGACTGGGATGGAGATATGGATCGACAAAGGTCGGTTGGCAGATATGCGTTCAAGATATTCGGTGGAGAAATCAGCTGGATGAGTAAGTGACAAGCGGTCATAGCCCTGTCAACAACAGAAGCTGAATATGTGGCAATCACTCATAGAAGCAAAGAAACAATATGGTCGCAAAGGTTGTTTTTAGGAATTGGGTTTGAACAAAAATCTATGAAGATACGTTGCGACAATCAAAGCGCAATATTTATGGCAAATAACAATACTTATGATTTAAAAACTAAGCATATTGATGTACAATACCATTTCGTGAGAGACATGGTGGAAAGAAACAAGGTGTTGTTGGAGAAAGTAGACACGTTGGAAAACATAGAAGCCTCTTTTACCAAGTCTATGAGTGTTGTGAAGTTCTCTTGGTGCAGATAGGTAATGGACATTGTTTCCTTGGGCCTGTGAATGAAACTTCAGGAATCTCTCAGTTTCAGCAAATAAGACAACAAGTGGGAGAATATTGGGTTGTTGTAGTGTCTCCAAGGTCGAGCCCCGATGTAAACTATGATCTGAAAGAGATTGTAAATATGTGTTATAGGCTGGTGAGCCAAGTTTAGTATAAGCTGGAAGTCTTATGTGTTTGTTAGGCCAGGGAGCCTAAGTGTTGAAGGCCAGGAGCCTGCTGATGTACTTGTATGTATGCAGATCAATTTAATAAAAATATAAACACCGCCAGTGCAGACCGACCATGATGAATGAGTGATGGGGGACTGAGCGTCCACAGAGTGGGCAAGGAATTAGGGGCTGGAAGGTGGGAAAGGGGCTGAGTGTTTAGCCTAGGGGCTAAGCCTAGGGGGCTTAGGCCTGAAATAATATTTTAATATTATTTCCAAAAAGACCCATGTGCATATTATTTTATCCTAAATTCCTGGCAAGGGAGGGAACGTGCAAGGGGATGAACGCTGTGGAACGCATGCAGTTCCCAGGGTGACAAGTGTCAACCCTGGTGCATGCAAATATAATTGCCTATCTGAACCATAGGAGGGAGAGCTCCTCCATTCTGACCCGAACCTCTGAGGGTGGAACCGGTACGACCTTTGCCAAAATACCCTAGTTTATCTCTGAAAGTCGTAAAGCCTGTGTTTGTCCTGAAGAAACCGTGTACACCTTGTTTAGAGTGGTGAGTCTATGTCTGTTCCTGGCAAACCCGAGAGCGCATTTTCTGAACCGAAACCTTGTGTTGAACTCGAGTGGAAGAATCCTTGGTTGTTGGGGAAAAGCTGAGCTAGCCTGTGCATGGAGCCCTGTTCCGAAATCATGTCGTGAGATCATCCTATGAATGTTGAACCGATTTGGGAAGCCTTTGTCTGTGTTCCCCGTGGGTTGTTGTGACCACGCAGTACTGGACTGCATGATGCTTGTTGGCTTGTGAGTGACTCCTCCAGGTGAGAGAGTGCGCAGAGGGAGAAGAGAACTCCTGGAAGGAACCCTGTAGCTACCATAGAGCCCGGAGACTTTCGATCCGGTCTGTTCCTATAACCCAAGGTAAGGGAGAATGGCAGCCGAAGGACTGTCTAGGTGATAGAGAAGGTGCACTCTCCTGGGGTGGAACAAGCATGTGGGGAATGAGGGTCTGTGGGCAGTGAGCATGGGAGATTTCTGGGAGAGCTTTCTTCCTGGTGGTTTTGTATGTGCTATCTTCCCTGTAACCTCAGCCTAGCCTAGGATTCCTTGCCTTGGGGTGGAGCTCGGTCCCAGCTCGGAGGTGACCTACTATTGAACTGATGAACAGTGTGGTCTAAGGCTGGGAGGTTCATGGAAGGCATGAATTTGGTTGGTGATTTCTACAACTGTTGAAAGATAAGTATTCTGAATTATGCTTTGATCATGTTTTACATGACTGAGATGTTTATGTATCATGTTTTCCACTGTGTAAATGAATTAATGTTGAATGCTATGGCTTGTTTAATCATAGCAGCAACTTATATATTTTACTCTGATAATTAAGTGTGTTTAATTGTGTTAAATGCATGTGCTTATAATTCTTGTACGAATTATGTAAACATTCATGTATAGAATGGTAACTGAGAGGTTTGGAAACCTCGGTAGTGAAAAGGGTACACTACAAAGTGGTATCAAAGATAAGGTTTCGACACTAAGCCTATATGGGCCAGTGGAGCGGTCTTTGGACCGAAAATGTGAAGAGAAATTGGGCCTGGAATGGCCAATTTTGGACATCGGTTTGTTCCAGTGTGTCAAGTAGTTACTTGACCGTGCTTACAATCTCAAGAGGTATAACGGTGCTATGAAACCGCATCTATGTGGTCTATGGCCACGGGAAGATAGGTCTCTACACCAATGGTGTTAGAACCATAGGATCTGTTTGGAAGGGAAGGCGAACCCTTGTAACCGTCAAATCTGGAGAATGTGCACAAGGTTTAGAGCCTTTGGATACTACACAGGAGTTTAAACTCGGGAGGATCGTGAGTCGTAGGATCACGGTGGGATTACCGTCAACCGTCCAAGTTGACAGAAGTTGCACAGGGTTTAAGTCCTCATGGGTAGAGGAGAAGTCCCGGAGAGGCGTCGGGATATTAGAGTCATTAGGGTTTTACTAAGGCAGAGAATCGAGACCTTGTGATTCTCGAAATACCGAGGAGGGATCATAGCCATAGGATCTCAAGGAGGACACGTGTCAGAATCCTGGAGAGAGTCGAAAATTGGAGAAACGGAGTTCTCGAGCACATAGAGATCTCGTCACATGGAATCGCGATCCGCGATTTCACAACAAGATCTGGACCGTTCATATTAGGGGACACGTGACAGAGATCTACCATCGGGGAAGTCCTAACAAGGAGTAATTCCATCGGTGTTTGAAGTTCATCGGGGAAATCGGGAACCCCAGTGACAAGTGATTCATACACTTTGAAACTCCGAACCCCGACGAGAGCTTTGAGTACGGTCACGGGGTAGAGGTCACATGGACCTGGGCTTAACCGCGAAGGGTTAAAGAAAAAGGCGTGTCAAAATATTGGGAATCGGGATATCAAAGATCTCGGAAGAAAAGGTTTCGTGCATTGGAAAATCCCAATATGCAATTTCCCGATAAGGCCTAGGAGCGTGGGTCCACACCGGCTGTCAGGAGGACAGGTGGAATATTTTTAGCGACAGTCAAAAGGACCGTTGACAGGTCAACGACTGGGACCCATCGGAGGATCGGGAATCGGAGAATCGCGAGTCAGAAAGGTGCGTGCACATTGACGTCGCAAATCCTGAAACCCTGATGGATAGCTAGATGGCTGTGGTCTTATGGTACGTGGTCACATGGACCTCAGCATAGCCGAGGGAGCTAAGGTCAAAGGTCATCGGGAAACCGAGGATTCTGTTGTCAAGAATTTTGGCACATTTCGATTCGCGAAACCCCAAACCCCGATAAGGGAAAAGACCGAGGTCACGAGTCAGCGGTCACATGGTGTAGAGCCATAGCAGGGGCTAACGCGTAAAGGTAGCGCATCGGGAAATCGGGAAATCAGGGATTCAACCCACCAGAGCATTGTCGGTTTCAAAACCCAATAGAGGTAACCCCGATAGAAGGAAGGGAGACCTCGAAGAGTTTCCTGTGGAAGGAAAATTTCCTGATAGGAAATAGGAGAATTACAAGAAACCCAAAAAACACAGAGACAGACAGAGCTCATAAAACTTGTGAAGTTGAAATGTCTTTCGTTGTTCATATTAGCTATAAATGTTGTGGATTATTCATGAGGTTTAAATGGCCCGACAAATTTCAAATTTGATTGCACAATGTGTGTGCAAAGTTAAGGGAGGGCAGTACTCCAGTTAACCTATGCTGAATATGGAGTGGGGAAAAGTACGAACTACCCCTAAAATAGAAGATGAACATGAAGGAAAGGATGTTAACCTGGGAGTCGAAGGATCGAACTCTAATGGGCATGGAAAGGAGATGGATAAGGAAGGACATATAATGAAAATCCTTGAAGGATTTCAAAGAGAGGCCAAGGAGCATCGAGCTGATAGCCAAAAGCTCATGAAAGTCAAGGATCAGCAAGGGAAATTAAACTTAAAATTCTTGTAGAGCCTGGAAAGAATAGAGAAGAAAATTGAGAAGGGAAGAGACTCAAGTACGACAGAGAGTCGCAGAAATCATGGGAGAAGAAGTAGGTCGAGGAGCGGTAGCCGACATCTTAGTCACTCCCAAAGACATTCTGACAGTAAGACACACAGTAGTTCAAGCCCATCACCTACCCGAAAACATCGAAAATCAGGAAGGGAGGAATTTAAAGGAGAGATGAATAAAATTAAGCCTCCAACATTCGATGGAGAACATAAGAAGGAGGAAGATGCCGAGACATGGTTGCTGGGCATGAAGAAATACTTCCAGCTACAGAATTATTTTGCCCGTGCAGAAGGTAGAATTGCAATGTACCAGCTGAAAGGAAAAGCGTCCATGTGGTGGGATCAGTTTGTGCAGGTGCAGCACATCAGAGAGAAAGAGGTCACGTGGAAGGAGTTTAAGAGGTATTTTGAAAAGAAATACCTAACTAAAAGATACTATGAAAAAAATATGAAGGAGTTCTTCGAACTCAAGTTGGGCAGTATGACCATGGATGAGTACGAACAAAGTTTTCTGGAACTGCTGAAGTATGTTCCATTCATCAAGGACGAGGCTGTCAAAATTTAGAGGTATCTGTGTGGATTTCCACCTTCCATTGGTGACAAGATTCAATACGATGATCCTAAGACCATGGAAGAAACCATAAGAAGGGATAAATGCCTATACGAACAATAGAGAGAAAGGCCTACCTTTTGGAAGGCTTGGGATGACCAGAAGAGGTTTAAGAAAGAACAGAGGCAGAAGGGAAGCAAGCCTTCCTTTTTCAGAAACAGTCCTTGGGGACAGTCATCTTTTAAAGAGCCCAGGAAAGTTGAAGGGAGTGAACAGATGACAAGGCCTCCACCTATGGAGTGTTGGGGTTGTAAAGGGAATCATAGGTACAGAGACTGCCCCCACAGAAAAGACAAGGCAAGAACTATCCATACTGTTCAACAAGCTGAAAAAGTGGAGGATATGGGCAGCAGAATGCCGAGAATCTACGTAGCCCTGGACAACAAGTAAGAATAATTTCAATCACATATGATTGAAGTGGAAGGTATGATCAACAACCGACCACTTGTTATTTTGATTGATTCAGGGGCTAGCCATT
>JASDQU011443349.1:2347-23319 GCA_032191745.1 Picea mariana | reverse complement strand
ATCTCGATGTGCTTCATCCGTTGCCTCTAAATTGGATCTTTGTAGAACTTTAGAGTACTCTAGTTGTCACACCAGATGACAATCAGCCGATGAAACTGAATGCCCAACTCAGTGAGAAAATGTTGTAGCCACATAGCCTAAATGGTTATGTTAACTACCCCTTTGTACTCTGCCTCGGCTGAAGATAGAGAAATGGCATATTACTTCTTGCTTGACCAACATATAGGCCCATAACCAACACTAAGTGAGTAACCAGATGTGGACTTGTGATCAATGTTATCGCCAGCCCAATCAGAATCAGTAAACCCAATGAGATCTAATGTAGAGTCTGCTGCATAATGAATCCATAAGGTGATGGTGCCCTGTGTGTATCAAAGGATACACTTTGCAGCTTTCCAATGTACCTCATGCAGCTCCTGCATGAACCTGGAAACTGCGCCAACTGCATAAGAGAGTTCTGGTCTGGAGTGTGTGAGATACAACAAGCTCCCCACTAGTTCTCTGTACAATGTTCTTTCAACTAGTGGAGTCTCCTCGCCATCCTCAAGTTTGACTCCTGATAGGAAAGAAGTCGGAGAAGACTTGTAGTCTGTCATGTTAAATCTCTCAAGGAGATCTTATGCATACTTGTCTTGAGAAATTTTGATGCCTGATGCACGCTGACTGAAATCAAGTACAAAGAAGAAGTGTAGAGGACCCACGGTTGTCATCAAAAACATGTCATGAAGAATCCTCTTGATTGTAGCAATTGTTAAAGTCGAGCAACCGATGATAAACAAATAATCAACATATAGAACTAAAAGTAGAAGTGAATCAGTCATCTTGAGCATGTATACATTTAGTTCTGATTTACAACATACAAAGTTCTATGACAATAGGTAGGAGTCCATCTTGGCATACCATGCCCTCAGATCCTTCTTGAGGCCATAAAGTGACTTCTTCAGTCGACAAACCAAAGATGAGTCCTGCGTAAATCCCTGGGGCTTCTCCATGTAGATCTTCTCAGAGTAATCACCGTGAAGAAATGCATTATTCACGTCCATCTGATGGAATTCCCATAAATTGGTTGCTGAAATGGAAAGTTCCATTCGTATGGAATCCATCTTCGCTACTGGAGTGAAGGTCTCATCATAGTCAATACCATGAACCTGCTGAAATCCTTTGGCGACAATCCTGGCTTTGTATCTGTTGATATGTCTATCTGTTGTGCTCTTGGTCCTGTAGACCCATCTACATCTAACAAGTTTCCTCCCATAAGGAAGGGGAACTAGATCCCAAGTCTCATTCTTGAGGAGGGAGTTTTACTCCTCCTGCATGGCGGATTCCCAAAAGGAATTGCCAGTAGCCTTTCCATAAGACTGTGGATCTGAAGACTGAACTAAGAAAATATGCCTGGAAGGAAATGGTTCAAGGGAAGTGAGTACAATAGGAGACTTCTTGAAATCAGATCGATTCCTCCTAGTATCAGTTGGATCACCTACGAGATCCCTTGCATCCTGAAGAGTAGTCTGTGCCCACTTGAGCCTCTACTTTGGCTCTACAACTGCATCTGGATTCTCTAACTTTGTGCCTGACTAGAAATTGAATCTGAATTTGAATCCTCTAATTCCTCTAAATCAGAACTCTCATCTGAAGAAGAGTCAGCACGTGCATGCTCATCATCTCAGACAGGTGGAAGAGTGAAGGTGTCTACATGCGACTGTTGAGATACATGCGAGACACTTTCCTCGAATTGGACACTATGCTAAATGATGATTCAGTCCAAGGAAAGATCAATAAGATGATATCCCTTCACACCGTTGGGGTATCCAACAAAAATGCACTTAGTGCTCTATGGATCAAGTGCCTTCCTCTTTTCAGAGGGAATCTGGGCCCATGCACATGAACCAAAAATGTGAAAGTGGGTCACTTATGGTTTGAGGCCACTCTAAGCCTCATAGGGGGTCTTATACTTGACAGATCTATGGGGAGATCTATTTTGGATGTATGTTGCACAGTTAACTACTTCGACCCATAGTCTCTGTGGTAGTGACTTTGCATGCAACATGCAATATGCCATCTCCTTTAGAGATCTATTTTTCCGCTCAACAACTCTGGTTTTCTGTAGAGTGTAGGGAACTGTATGTTGCAACTGAATCCGTGTCTCATGGCAAAGATTATGGATCTCATGATTTACATACTCTCCCCCATTATCAGTTCGGAGGACTTTGATCTTCTTTCTGGACTATGTCTCAACCAAAGCTTTGAAATATTTGAGATGTTGAAAGACCTCATATTTTTTCCTGAGAAAGTCGATCCACGTAAAACATGAGAAATCGTCAACAAAAATGAGAAAAAAAATTGCTTTGCTAATCGATGGATGTGGAAAAGGATCCATGAGGTCACTTTGGATCAGATCTAAAGGTGCGGAAGCTCGCTGAGACTTTCCCTTCTCTAATTTCTCTTGAGGGTGTTTTTTGAGAACACATCCCTCATACTCCCTTGGAGAAATGGATGTCTGGTAGAACATCAAATAATCTTTCCTTGCTAAGTTGTTGCATGTATGTGAAATTCAAATGTCCAAATCTTTCATGACATATCCTACTACTTTCATCAGCATGAGTAAGTAGTGAACAAGAATTAGGTTCAATGAATTCAGAAAATGTATACAATCTAGACTAATGATTTACCTCACCGGTAGCAACCCTAGAGTTGGTTTGCATGTCGTATATGTCCACGATATTTGGTGTGAATATGACTTTCTTTCCAGTGCCAGAATTTGTCATCTGATATACAGAGAGAAGGTTGACAAAAATCTTGGGAACATACAACACATTCTTGAAGATTTCATTGGTGAGTTCAATCCTTCCTTTGTCAGTGACTTTGACAGAAGAGTTGTGCCCCATCAGAATAGGAGGACCTTTGAATGCATACAAAGAAGAATAGAATTCTTCTAATGCATTCATGTGATGTGATGCTCCTGAATCAACGATCCAAGCATCAGGAGAGGAGTTGATTGTAATCAAGGCATGGCTAGAATTTCCTTTCTTGAAATTCAGATCTTTTGGCTTCTTCTTCTTGAAACCCTTGGGGATGCGATATTGAAGGTTTTTTTGATGAAGTATTTGAGACATCAGATCTATTTGTTTTTTCATGCATGTGGATTTCGAATGGAATCCCTTGTGACAGTATGTGCATTTCTCTCCTTTTCTTCCCTTTTCTCCTTTGGATCCGAAGGCATCGGTGAAAGGTTTTGTGTACCCTTCTTTCTTTGGATGTGCATGAGCTTTCCTCTTATATTTATATTTATATTTATGATATTTGTGGCTGCAATATTGCATAGTGAGTGCATGTGCCTTTGGACCTTTGATTTGTCCCATATTGATGAGCTTGGTTTGCTCTTGTGTCAGGGATTTGATAAAGTCCTCAAGAGAAGGCATCTTCTAGGTGACTCTAGAGGAAAATATGATAGTATGGAATGTAGATACGAATACAGAGAATTTAGGACCAATCTTGGAGAGAATGGTAAGAACCATTTGTTTCTCTTCCGTTGATTTCTCAACCCTGCAAGCTTTGGGTTGCGACAGTAAATCCTTGAATTTTATAAAGAAATATTGGATATTGTTGAAGCTTTTTGGATGCAATGTGAGAAAATATACCTCCAACATGTGTCCCCTCATCTCATCCTATTTTCCAAAGATCCCTTCCAATATTTTCCAAGCTTCATTTGGAGTCTTACAGGAAGATATGTGAAAAAGGAGATCAGGAGAGATAAGACTGCAAATTGTTCTGATTGCCTCATCCATGCGATTTAAGTACTTGGATTTTTCTATGGCTGATGTTGGTTTTGTATCTATATTTATGGTTAACCTATACAATGCTCTGGATCAGATATGTATGGCTATTTTCTCCTTCCATGCAAAATAGTTGTAAGGTGTAAGAATGAATTCTTTTTGGAATTCCATCTTTCTGCTGTCTTCAATTTTTTGTACTTGCAAAAAAAATTTGTGTAGATTTTTCTTAGCACCCTATCGTCTCTGATACCATGAAAATGTGTTTAACCTGCATATAATATATCTATCTAAACAATGATACACACATTTGCAGAGAGAATAGAAGAAAGAATAATAAGGAGAGAAAGAATGGAAGAATTCTCATTAACTGTTATGAATAATGAATAATTTACACATGATATACTTTGTATAAATCAATGAGTTTGACTTGAGGTGAAACAATGCACAATAGTGGTGATCTAGAGTGATTTGGACACACACCAGCAGTTATGGGAGTGAAATTTCACCTAATCTAGTCTCTCAGGCAGTTACGGTAGTGAACTGCCACCTAGTTGAGTTAATTAGTCAACTAGTCTTTAGTTAACTGACTGAACAGAGAGTGGTGAGGAGTTCATTCAGTGAATCAAGGATAATTCACCACTTTGGTGATGATACCCAGTCAAGGTCGAACTAGCATGATGATGATCCCAATGTTTCATGGTCATGATCCCAATACAACATCTAAACTCAACTCAACTAGTCAAACGGAAGTGTCAACTAAAAGAGAATATTCTCTAGGTGGAATATTCTCCCCTAAAATACAGGAGTCTGGATAATGAATAATTATGACTAATAAAAAAGGAATAACCTTAGGAAAAATAAATCCTAGGTGTGTGTGAAGTAACTACAACATTAGGTTAAGAGGAGAGGACACATGCCATGGTGTGGTTGTGGCATTTTCTTCGAACTGAAAAATCCCATACTTTTTAATGACTTTGGTGGGTTTTGTAGTATATTGGAAAGGGATATGGTGGTTGTACAAGCTACCAATCATTGATGATGATGAATATTGAGAATATGGAGCACTTCCAGTGCCACCAGAGCCACCACTGGATTCCATATTGTGGATGATAGATGAGGGAAAGAAAGACGAGTTGGACGAATCAAATAAAGTTCTCCTTAGAGGACCTTTTTGGGAAGATAACACAATGTTTCTTCTTCGTATTTGAGCAAAAAGATTGATTTCGAGTGAAAATCCTGTTCTTCTTCTATAAGCACGAGAGTCTAAGGACATGAAAGAAAGGCCAAATATAGAAGAAACAAAGGTTTACTGATGATTTCTAGGTTGTCTACATCTAGCCTCCAATTATTCTTGAGCACTAATATCTCATTCAATTGCTTCCCAAGAATGGTTAAGTTCGGAACAGGTATTGGCAGTGTCTAGAATGTTGTTAAACAGGTTCAAAGTAATGATGGTCTGGTCTTGAAGACCGGGATCTATATTGGGTTACCTTGCAACATGAATAGTCATTAATAGGAATATAGTAAAATAATCAATTTCAAAAAAGAAAGATGTATCAATGAAAATCGAGTATAAAATTTTAACTAGAGAGATATCGAAGATCTCCCTAGTATGGTCGCCAAATAAATGTTGAGGAAAAGATATGAATTGATCTTAACTCAAACATTTTTAGACTTTACTTGGCTAAAGAAAAGTATAATGGAATATCACCCTATGTTCATAGCCAACAAAAATAACATCCTAAGTCACAAGTATTAATTACAAGTGCTTAGGCTAGTCTTTTATCAACAAAAAAACTTGCTGAAAATTCACTTTTTATGTAATTTTTTGAATATAACAGCTATTGAAATAAATGTAAAAACAAAAACAAAGACACCAAGATGATAATCAAGACATATGAGACATAAATAAATCCTTTATTTCATTCCAATTCACCAAAGAGTCATTTTCTCTACAAAATCTCATACAGAAATCTTGGACCAAAGTCAAACTTAGACATCCCCGATGGAACATACAAAAATACCTCCAACATAAAACCAAAACTGAACTCTAAAATATGGATCAGCTTGCAACATATTGTTTCCCACTCGACTATGCACAATAGCCTTTATCAGTCATGAAAAATAATTCACAATCAAACAATTCTACACAGACTATCAAAGATAGATAAACACCTCTAAAAAACAAGTGTCTGGATGATTTGATTCAACTTTGAATATTGTTGTCTATAGTAAGACCCTACTATCATAAAAGAGAATTAGGTTGTGATCAATATATGAATGAATGAAAACTGAACTATCTCAACATAAAATCAAAGAGCAAACCTTAGCATGCTTTTTCTTCTATCCTCCTCTTGTTCGTCTCTTTCCTTTTTCTTTTAACAAATTAGAATTGGTTGAAGAAGTTGAACAAATTCATTAGTTAAGTTAATTAAAATAGTCAACTAACTTTATTTAGGGGGAAGAGAAATAATTATAATAAGGGTCATAGTTAAATAATAATTAGTAGGTGGGACCCCTTGTGACTCCCTTTAGTTCATAACCATCATAATATTCATAACATAACCATTAGTTAAGAAAAAAACACCTCCTTGTGTCTCCCATCAACATATTGACTTTTGACAATTTTAGCTCATGAAATTCAAATTATTTCAAAAATAAAACTCATATATCCAAATAAAACATGCTGTCAAAAGATCCCTGAAGTGAACCGTCATAAAACCATAGATAAAATAAAAAATCAAAATCCATATTTCCTGATCTTCGATGCAACCATTTGTTTAGTCCTTCTCTTTGACAAAAGCGTAATAGGCATTCGTTTTCACCCTTTTATTTGAATAGCTCAATCCTGCATGCGTGATTTATTAGTAATGATCTTTTAATTAACCATACATGACAACACTTTTAAAATATGAAATGGATTTTGGCTCAGCAATATATCAGACTCATGCAATTCAATACATACAAATTGTTTTACCGTTTATCAATGAGCGGGGGGTGAAAAGGGTTATGGGATATCCAAGGGGTTTTTATTGAGCAAAACCATGATTCCATGAGGGGAAAAAGAACACGCATTCTGCTCAATGACAACAACAATCAAATGTAAGAAACCCAATAAAAAACACTGTAATCCATGCAAGACACTGCCACTTCCAATTGTTTTAACACCGTACTTCTTTTGACTGTAATTAATCTCAGAACAGGGAGTGAAAAAATGAATATGGGAGGTGATGGGGTTTGTAATTAGCGAAAAATGAAATAATTGAAGGGAAGAAAGACGATTATTGTTCATGAAATTAATTAAGTGATCCATAAAACATTCCATGAAAAGAGATGCATCAACGATCAATCATCTTGACCAAATAAAAAAAATTGTACGTTTAACTAGTTTACTGTGCATAATCAAATATCCAACCCAGGGCCATCACAAGACAGTATACAATCCACACAATATGTAAAGAAGATTTTATTCGCATCTTGCATCTTATAACAATTTCCAAATAGTATTCTTTCCACTCTAATAACCATCCAAATCAACCACTGTCCATACGTCACGTCAATCAACAATTATACTCAAATTCATGTTTCCAAAATTCACAATGAAGTCACATAATCATTGCAATCGGGTTTGACATTTGAATGATTTGATATTCGTGAAATATATACATAGGCATTAAACCCATCCATATTAAATTGCAAAATATGAATGGATATTTAAACATATACCTAACAACCACCATTTAGATGCATGTTATGCACAGGGTAACTCATCCAGGTAATGCAATTCAACCACTGTAAAAAAAAACAATTCAATGTGACTTAAAAGCTTGACCATCCATCCAACATGATGATGTCTCGACAACATGACACTTCTAACAAATGGTAGATTGCAACAAATAATCATTCTTAAAACTCTATGAAACCCAAGCCATCTATGTTATACAAAGTGCACAGTCACCAAAACATTACGATGCAATATCTCTATTAAACAAAATCAATAACATAGTCACTGTAATCACTCAATCCATCATGCTGAGTCATTAATAACACAATATTACTTCAGGTTAATCCATATGTAACCAACTATGTTGTGCAAACTCAGGCTTATATAATTGAAAAAACATAAGGATGCGGTGATATATTATTTATAGTCATTTGGTTCAACAGTCATTCGGCCCCAAAGAAAACCACAGCTACCCTACTCCTTATTTTTTTATTTTTTTTGCAAAAACACCATACACATAACACAACATACGTGAACAACATCAAGCATTTGTACCAACTCTAGCTAATCATCCAAATAATCATTAGTGCAAATACCAATGACTGTGTAATTTAAGTTGTGTCAATAACAATGCAATATTTGTCAGTATTATCATAGAGGCAGTAACTAAATGCAAACCAACACGAATTTCATATGACCGACTAGGTCACTCTGCATTTAAAGTCATCAACCACACATTCAATCCACAATAACTTATAACAACTTGACAAGCCCAAAAATCTTCCTATGAAACTCTAGACTGGAGGGTTAAGGGTTTGCTCGGTAGCCATCACAGGAGGAACAAAGCCAACTTCTTGTAATAGTGAAAACTTCGAGGTCAAAGGTGTACACACAAAGAGGGCTATAATTCATTTGTGGACATGAAACAATTCCATGACAGGGGATATAATAGGAGGTGGGGCTTTAACTTGGCGTGGCGATGTTATTTTCAGGCAGGGTATAACCCTTGTGCCCTTCGATCAAACAACTACTACACAGAGGTGAATACAGGACGAAATAAGAAAAGGAAACCCACTTCATGACCTCTAGTGGTGAAATCAACCAACTTCTCACATGTACAATGTGTGGTGACATGAACACTTCAGTCATTAAACCCCATAAAAACCCACAAGCTGGATACAACAATGTGAAAGAATTAAGATTTCCCACACAGACCAACAACGATCTTCTAAGTAAACCAACAAGGATAACATAGATCTCTTGTGACTGCTAACTCCCCAGGATAACTAGCAATGTTATGACTTTGACATCATTTCAAAGAGAATCATCAACGTTTCATTGACAATCACCATTTACAAAGTCTCAATACTTAAGGAAAGAACAACTAATACAGTTGAGCCAATATCCATTTCATAACTAGAGTAGACTCATGAAGGCTAAGAAAAAGAACGTACCTGTAATCAAATGTCTTAAAACACAAGTTGGCCTAGTGGTTCCTCCCTGCTGAGAAATCGGAGCATAACCACAACAATAATGTTTGGAAGATAGCATGACTAGGGTGGCGTCCAATGGTAGGGGTAAGGGTGATGTGCAGTACATGGACATCACCTACCTACTCAAGTTCATTCAATTCTTAGTACGCACTAGCTACTAATCAAACAAATCATCCACCTTGAACCAACAACCTTTAATTTCTAAGAGCACCAACCATATCACATATTACCATCTCTACTATGCAGAAATGCATACCAAATATGCTATATACAACCTTGATAACTCGCATGGCTATCCTATGTTAGCTAGGATTTGCCACAATCCTTTTTAATGCATATATTATAGCATGTTAGCATAGTACAATTTCTTATTTTAGTTTCTTTTCATTTGTTTTTACTAACATGTGCCTGTTGTAGGTGTCACAAGTAATAGATCTAAGAATAGTCAACAATGATAACCATGAAAATTTTTGGTATTACTTGATCTTGGAACAGCAAGGGAGACCTGTATAATATGCCTGATCCATTATCCAATAAAACAAGATATCTTCAACCATGCAAGTAGTGTCGAACAGTAACATAACATCGAATAAACATCAGACTTGATCTTCGATCTACGAAGGGTTCCCATCTACTAGTATTATTTATCTTTTATAATAATAGGCTTTAGAAACACTCTGCGGGCCAAAATTTGTTGTGAATTTAATCGTCAACAATGTGTTGCATAGTTCTCCTCATTATTTCTTAATTTCCTTGAGATGTAAATGATCACTCGATCGTCTTGCATAAGGACTCCACCGAAGTCGTCTTTGGATGTGTCTGTGCATACCAAGAATTTATTTTCCATGTTGGGGACCTTTAGTATTGGCATTGTTGTCAACAACCGCTTGAGCCTTTTAAATTCTTCTGCACACTTCTCGATCCACACAAATTTCTTATTTTTCTTATGCAACTCCATGATCGGATTTTTTATCTTCGAAAAACGTTCGACGAACTGTCGTTAATATCCTACTAAACCCATAAAGATGTGTACTTCTAGTACGTTCGTTAGCACATGACATTCCATAATATCCTCTACCTTTTCTATATCCACAATGATGCCTTCGTCGGAGATAACATGCCCTAAGTAATGAATCCTTGATTAGTAAAATGAGAAGTTCGAAAGTTTAGCATATAATTTGGTTTCTCGTAAACACTATAGAACTAAGCACAAATGTTCATCATGTTCTTCCGTCATCCGAGAATATATCAATATTTCATCAATGAATACTTGAAAAAACTTGCCCAAGTATTCGCGGAACACCCCATTCATCAAGATCATGAATACCCCCCGGCAAGTTGTCAGTCCAAATGGTAAAAAATTAAAATTGTAATGCCTGAACCTCATCTTGAATGCGGTCTTAGGAATGTCTTCCTATTTAATTCGTAGATAGTGATATCATGATCTCAATTCGATCTTTGAAAACACTATCATGCCTTTCATTTCATTAAACAAATCATCTATTCTTGGCAATAGATATTGGTTCTTGATCACTGCCTTGTTCAATTGATGGTAGTCAATACAGAGTCTCCATGACCCATCCTTATTTCTTATGAAAATAATAGGCACACGCCAAGGTGACACACTTCGACGTATAAGTCCAAGGTCCAAAAAATCCTTTAGTTTCATTTTCAACTCCTATAACTCAAGTGTAAACATCCAATAAGTTGTTCTTGCTATCGATTTAATTAAGGTTTCAGGTCGATTGTAAACTCCAATTTTTTTTTGGGCAACAAGCCCAGTAACTCTTTTGGAAACACGTTAACAAACTCTCATACTACCAGAAGGTTTTCTAACCCTTTCGCCTCACCCTTGTCGTTTAGCGCCAACATGGAATATAACTTACATCCCTTGCGCATGCTCTTATACAACTGTAGAGAAGAAATGAAGCTCAAGGACACTCCCTGATTTATTCCCACAATCACTCTCCTCTGGCCCACATCATCAGTCCAACTTAACCATTTTGTCTTACAATTGAGTATCATGTCATGCGATTCCAACTAGTCCATACCGACCACTATGTCATAACATCCTAAGATTGTGACATATAGGTTGTCCTTTGTTACTAAATCTCCCAAGTTAAGGCTACAGTCTGTAACCTTTCCTCCAACCTTCTACTTGGCACCCAAATCCATTTCTACATATCTAAACTTGTCCTGATCAATTTCCTTTACCTTAATTCCTTTTAACATTGCACAAGAAATAAATCTCTTTGTAGCACCGAGATCTATCAAAATACTAGATTTTTGGTCGACAATGGTACATGATGTCTCAAACAAAGTGGACTAGTGCTTGACCTGATGGTTATTCACTACTACATGAATTTTGTGGGCCTTGCTAAAATATCCAATTGTAGTGTTTCCATCTAACCTGGATGTTATGGCCCTCTCCACTGGACAGTCTCACTAGTAATTTGGCTCACCACATTTCCAACATCTAGCCTTCGGTCCAATACTCCTAGTACTCTTGAGCTCCTGGTTTGTTCTATTGAACATGCCTAAACAACTATTTTTGTGGGTGACGTTGTTGTTGATGCAATGATCCTCTATAGGGAGTCCTCTACTGAGAAGTCGATCATTGCAGTATCATGAAAGTGGGTCCTCTCAATGTATCTCGATACCCTGATGTATATCTGGTTAGTGTTTGATGTTGTTGCCCACCTGTGGTCATCTTTTCAGTTGGTCTTGCAAGATTCCTACCTTGACCCCTGCTGGTCAGATCTTCCTCTATTATGATGGCCTTCTAGACTGCATCGTGCAACTTATGTGGCATTAGTATCCTCACCTTCACACGAATATTGAAGTTAATTCCAAACACAAACTTGTTGAACTTCAACATCTATGTGTTTAGATGTGAAGAATACCTAAGAATCTTCATTAATCGAGCCTCATACTCTGGCACCGTATGACCATGTTGTCGTAAGGCATTAAAATCATTGAGATTGATGAATTCCTCTAATAATGCCTCTCCTGGAACTGCTCCTCGAATAGTTCCCATTACATGTCTTCGACGACCATGTTCAGTTGTTGTAGGAGTGTCTTTCACCATAGAAGAGTGCTCCTCTTCAACTGAAATACTACCATGAGGACCTTCATTTTGGAGGTGTATTCATGAAGTGCAAAGCACATCACCATGTTCTCCAACCAAGCCTTGGCGACTGATCCATCCATGAACTCAAGAAAATTAACCTTCTCTAGTTCTCTGTGAATGATACAAGTATGGACTGAGGCGCGTTGTGGACCCTCGTTTGGTATAGGATCCCTGGCCTCATCTCTATCTAGTCAGTTGATCAAGGCCTCTGGCATCTTCTAAAAGGACCTCATCAACCCAACCACATCCCCCACAACAATATACTCATCTCCAATGACTTGTTCTTCTCCTTGGGGGTTAAACCCCTCCAACGTGGATGCTCTTGGAGGCGTTGTGCCTCTGCCCCCAACACCACATCATCTACCTCCATGGTATCCTCTAACCATGATTACCTGCATGGACAAATTTCAATTTTAATTAGTGATAAGTTATTAATTAAGTGTCTAATATAGTGGAAGGAGTAATGATCCCAAGTTGTGGGGTTGAACCATATCTGATACCATATGTAACGACCCTGTCATTACATCAACCAAATGAAGTACATCATAAAAAAAATTCTTTTGTTTTGCATTATGATATTAAACTCGTTACAACATAATAAAAACATACATCATCATAACTGAAATGACACATAAGAATTGTATTAACATAACTAAAAGAGGCACAATCAACACATAAACAATGACTCAATAAACACATCATCATAACTAGCAATGACACAATCAACATATCATGATCGAATGAAGCAATATACAATGGAATGATAAACCATGTCACTGAGCATTAAAAGAACTAACCACCCAACCTATCCTGCATGGTTAGGACCTCCAAGACACATAAGCACTGCTCAAGCCCAAGATTCATCCGATTGATTTTGACCACTTAAGGTCTCAAGGATGGCAATTGTTCTGAGGAAAAAGGAGGTGTCTTAATCCTACAAACACAATCAATTTGAAATCCAACTAGCTCAATCAATCATCATCATTATTATTCATGGCATAAGAGAAATCTAAATACTAAATCATTCATACATCGATCTTACTCATGGTGCAAGAGAAATATAAATAGTCGATCATTCATATATTGATATTGTTCATGGCACAAGATAAATCCAATTACTCAATCAACCATACATCAATATTATTCATGGCACAAGAGAAACCTACTTTGTTTTAAATGTTGCAAGAGAATATAATTACTTAATCAATCATATGTCAACATCATTCTAAAGGCATAAGAGTAATCAACTTTATTTTATATGGTGCAAGAGATTGTAAATTCTTAATCAATCATATATCCACATTATTCTAATGGCGCAAGAGTAATAAACTTTATTTTAAATCAATCATACATATTGTTGATCAGTTATTTAGTTGCGACAAGATTATATTACAACATACATTAATTTAATGCACGCAATCAGACCCCTATGAAGCATTCCACAATAAACTCGTATCATAAGCTTATATCAATTGGAGAAGTCTATGACCATCCTATTTATTATTATTATTATTATTCATTAGTCAATTTTAGACATGCACGAATATATAAAATAACAACATCAAGTAATGTTAGCAATGACATTATCCCAACCTCATGTCAACAATTTAAAGTCAATCTACGCTATCCAACAATATGTAACAGGTAATTTGTCTAAACTTTCTCTACGTCTCGTCAAGAATTAATTAATATGTTAATTTGCTACTAATATTTTCCTTGATGATGCTTCAACAAGCGTCACTCAAATTTGCAATTCCACCCAATAGTTAGATAACACTAGGATCATCATAATTTAGGGAACTAAAATATTGTGCAGTACTTCCTCGTCCTCCATCCCTAATTCAATAATCAATCTTAAACAATTTTGATGTGATAAACAAATTATCTAAAAGTAAAATTTCAATTCATGTCGAGATGGTTAAGGCAACTAGAATGTAATTGACCTAATAATTCGGTTTTCCATTAATTCAATCAATGTTTTTATTTAAAATGGGAGTTCAAATAAAATATCAATATTATAATTAATATGATGCCAAGTGTGGTTAACATGATCTTAAGGGCCATTGTTTTTATAACTCAAATTTGTTTTTCTTTGAGAAAGAATAAGACATCAAACTACAATAAAATTTCTAAATGGAACAAAGAAACGATTCAAAATCTTCGACAAAGCCAATACCCAACCATACATGAAAATAATTTTTACCTCTAGCTCTAGCATCTTACAAAAGACTCTCTAAGGTATTCTACCAAATCAAGTCGGCATGAAATTGAACAATAACAAAAAAAATTAGTCATGCAAGCATAATCTACAATTATGAATTGTTTATCAATATCTAAGCCTTCTTAGAAGGCAAATTGATAATATCACATAAGCCATTATTCAAGGTTAATAAGGATAGAATTTAAAATGAAAACTTTGGTAACATACATAATTCTAAATTCTTTATCAATATTTATAATCTGTGTAGAATACAATTTATGAAAATCACACCCATCATTATTAATGTTGATAAAGATAGAATTTAAGAAAAATGAAAACCGGGGACATATATAAATCGATTTCCTCAACAATATTGGAGGTCTGCGTGGAAGACAATCTTCACAATATCACAACAGTCTTTATTAATGTCAATAAAAATAGAATTTGAGAAAAATGAAAACTAGGGACATCTATAACTCGATTTCCTCATCAATATTGGAGGTGTGTGTGGAAGAAAATCTCTGCAATATCACACCAGTCTTTATTATTGTCTAATAATGATAGAAAGAAAAAATGAAAACTTGGAACTTCTATAAATCGATTCCTTATCAAATTTGGAGGTCTTTGTAGAAGACAATTTCCGCAATTTCACACTAGTCCTTATTAATTTTTTATAATGATAAAAATTAAAAAGAAAAATGGGGACATCTATAAATAAATTTCCTTAGCAAAATTGGAGGTCTACGTAGAAAAGGATAGCAAAAAAAGTGATGTCTCTGAATGAGCACAACCACTACGACTGGAAGGAAACAACAAAATAAGGGCCATGTGCAGGGTTCAATATCTCCATCAGGGTTATAAGTTATCTTTAATATAATCAAGCTTTGTTAAAAAATGTGTGAGTGAATATGAAATTCTGACGTAGGCGCGCCCTCAGGCAGCATCCGCTCACAGGATATTCTTCTTCTCACGGCCTGAAGAACTCAACGTCCTTCTATTTCCCTATCGGGAAATCCGCACCCACAGAATTATCACTTGATCCCCTTCTCTTTTCTTATTGGGGAATCAGACTTCACGACTTCGCAATGTCAAAGGTCGATCACTAGGCTCTCGAACCCCTGAGACCCGATGGCCAGTCAATGCTGACTTTCTTCTTTCCTTTATCAGAAATTTCCCTATTGTGGTTTCGGTACTCGCGATACCAAGCAACTCATATTACCAACCCCCGATACCCGATACACCGAAACTCTGATGCACACGTGTGAGTTGACTTTTCCACTTTCTGTCACTTCTATCGAGATTTCGAGGTTCGCAGGATCGCAAATCCTAAAACCAAAGTTTTTGGGACTTACCTTTTCCCGAATTCCAATATGGTACGCCACCTGTCTTCCACTCGCCGACTTAGCTGTGGTCCACACTATCCTTCGACCGTCGGGAAATCGCGTATCGTGATTTCAAACAACCAGAGTATTCAGTCCTCAAGACTTCCAATACTCCAAACACTGACTTCTCAGGATCTTCTAACACGAATCCCTTTCTGAAATCCACAGTTATGGTCCCCTCCTAAGTTTTAAACCTCCTAGAGAATCTGACGTTGTATCTCCCTTGCACCTCTGCAAGATCCGATGGCCCATGGATTTTCGTGAGTTCTCCTCAGGGGATGTCTACCGTCCGTTTCTTCTCTATGAAATTCACGAAATGACGAAGTGTTCCTCTCCACGGAACTTGTTCTCCTGCACGTAACTCATGGTGCTTCTTGCCAACTTTAAGGCACAACTCATCTAAGTGTCTTTGAACGAATTCAAAGGCCTATCCTTCCTGAGCTTTGCTATGATCCTAAGCCTTAGAAGAGACCCTTTGCATGTAATTTTTGCAGCAACCCTTCAACACGTTTTAAGTGGTGAAATCCCTTCGGCTCTGTGCACTCCTGCAGCAACAGTCTTTTAGCTGGCACTCAAGTTCGCAACCTTGAACTTCACTTGGCCTGCGCACTCCTTGAACGAACCTTGTAACCCAAATTCCCTTCTGGGTGAACAAGAATCAAATTTATCCCTAATTGAACCCTCTGTCAACGCACTCGTTGTAGACAATTTGACTCTACTCCTTGCAGGAATTCTCTGGCTCAAATAGAGAAACAATTGAAACTCATTCCTTCTTCCCTTCAGATTCCAAACTCAACATGAAATCACATTCACAGCATATAAAAGCAAATGTATAATAGGAAGCAAACATCAAATGGGCATAATCATCAGTACACAAAGAATCGGACACAAAACCATGAATTTGAACCAATCTTCTTCTATTAATTCAAATATCAGTACATGGGTGTTCTCTACGCAACTCTCTGCTTGCTCTTCTTCCTGAATGCTCCCAAATTCTTGAACTATGTTACAATGCACAATGATGGTGTCTATATCCCATTTCCCTCTTGCTTCCTAAATTGTCTAATCTATGAATTAAAATCCTATCTACCAGCATTAACTTCCTTAAATGTCATCTATCTACTTAAGGACGAGAGCTATCCGCTCAAGGTCCATTACAATACAAAAGTGTGCCTCATTAAATTATCACATTAATGTCTACGCAACAGTTTCAAGGTGTTTCAAAATTTGTGCTAGACGCTTTCCAGCTGTCTTCCGCTTCCACGCTAGCTCGCTTGACGTGTTGGCAATGCTCCTGCATCATACTCCTCAGCTTGAAAATTTTAATGGGATCTTGTCCATGAGCTTCTGCACGATATGTCCATGCTTCAGAATCTCTGCTTCATTTTCCCAGCTGGCATATTCCACTGGATGTCCCTTCCATTTGACCAGATACTTATAGTATTCTTTCTTCCTGGTCTTCTTACCCACTCTCTTGTCCAGTATACATTCCATCTGCGGCTTCTCTACAACTGGCATTTGTTTCATCCACTGGATCACTGGCTACTCAATTCTAGTCTCCACTTCTCCAGCCCTGTATGGGTATAAATCTGCGACATTGAATATCATAGATATCTCGATCCCATCGAGTAACTCGATCTCATAAGCATTTTCCCCCAATTTCTTCAAGACCTTGCATGGCCCGATTTTCTTCATTTTCAATTTATTGTATGTTCCCTTTGGGAACCTTTCTTTCCTCAAGTGTGCTAGAACTAATTCACCAACATCGAACTAAAGTCGTCTCTTCCACTAGTCAGCTCTGTGCTTATATTCACGATTTGAATCTATCAGTCGCTACTTCACCTGGCCGTGAAATTCTTTCATCGCCTCTGTGAATTCTTCGGCACTTGCGCTCTTAATAGTAGTCTGCTCCAAATCCCTTAGTTCAGAAACTCCTCTCGGTTGTGTGCCGTATACAATCTGAAATGGACTTCACCCTGTGCTCCTGTTCACTGAGTCATTATATGCGAACTCCTCTTGCAGCAATATACTATCCCACTGGTTGTGGTGCTCTGCCACTAAACTCCTTAGTAAGTCTCCCGGACTTTTGTTCACCACTTCTGTCTGTCCATCCATTTGAGGATGATATGCTGAACTAAACATCAAATTTGTTCCCAGCTTCTTCCATAAAGTCCTCCAAAAGTTCCCTATGAACTTCGTGTCTTTGTCCGAAACTATGCTTTTCGGTAGGCCGTGAAGTCGAATGACTTCTTTGAAAAACAGATGCGCGATGTGAGTCGCGTCACTGGTTTTCTGGCATGGGATAAAATGTGCCATTTTGGAAAACCTATCCACTACCATGAAGATCGAAACAAGTCCTCTTTTCATCCTTGGCAATCCCAATATGAAATCCATGCTAATCGCTTCCCACGGCCTCTCTGGTATGGGCAATGGCTGATAGAATCTTGCATTCTGCTTCCTTCCCTTCGAATGCTAGCAAATTCTGCATCTGTCTACAAACCGCTTGACCTCTGACCACATCCCTGGACAAAAGTATGACTTGCTCACCTTCGTGAATGTCTTATCATGACCAAAATGTCCAGCCAATCCTCCACTGTGTTTCTACTTTAACAGATTTTCCCTCATGGAGCAATTTGGAATGCACAATTGATTGCCTCTGAACAATAATCCTTCTTGGATCACATAGTCTGTCCAAAGGCTTCTGTCCCTGAGAAATGGGTTCTCAGCTACTTCATATTCTTCTTTAAAATCCTGATCATTTGCATACATGTCCCTGAGATCATCAAAACCCAGCGTTTTGACTCGGAACTCCTACAACATCAAACACTTCCTGCTCAAAGCATCAACCACTTTGTTAGCAGTACCCGAAATGTGTTTAATCACAAATGTAAAATTCTGCATATACTCTACCCATTTTTCATGTCTCTGATTCAACTTCTCCTGTTGAGTCACAAACTGTAATGCGTGGTTATCACTATATTAAACAAATTCTTTTGGGATCAAGTAATGCCTCCAATTCTTCAGTGCTTGGATGATGGTATAAAATTCCTTGTCGTATGTGGAGTATTTCACCTTTGCCTCATTCAACTTCTCACTGAAATATGCAATCGGTCTGTCTTCCTGACTCAAGACCGCTCCTATGGCAAACCTACTTGCATCACATTTCACCTGGAATGTTTTCTGGAAATCCGGCAACACCAAAACTGGTTGTTCCGTGATCTTCCGCTTCAACAATTTGAATCTCTTCTCAGCCTCATTAGCCCAGTGAAAAGATTTGTGTCTTTTCTTGACTGTATCCATCATCGTTGCGCTAATCCCACTGAAATTTCTGATGAACTTCTGGTAGAAACTAGCTAGTCCATGAAAACTCCTCACCTCAAAAATATTCTTCGGTGATGGCCAATTCTTGATCACTTCTACCTTATCTGGATCCATTTTCAATTCATTCGCAGATATAACAAAACCCAAGTAAATGAGTTATGTCTTCATAAATGAAGATTTATTCATGTTAATCAACAACTTCTCCTGCTGTAGCTTCTTCATCACAATGGCCAAATGCTTCAGATGTTCAACCTTTGTTTTACTGAAAATCAGTATATCATCCAGATATACGATGACAAATTTTCCGATGAATTCCTTCAAGACTTCATTCATCAACCTCATAAAGGTACTTGGTGCATTCGTCAAGCCAAACGGCATGACTAGCCATTCATACAAACCTTCGTTGGTTTTGAAACCCGTCTTCCACTCATCGCCTTCCCTCATGCGAATCTGGTGATATCCACTCTTCAAATCAATATTTGAAAAGAATTTTTCCCCGCTCAAGCAATCCATTAAATCGTCCATCCGCGGAAATGGAAACCTGTACCTGATGGTTATCTTGTTGATTTCCCTTGAGTCGGTACACATTCTCCAACCTCCATCATTTTTTGGACTGAGTACCATTGGAATTGCACACGAACTCAAGCTTTCCCTGACCAATCCTTTGTCTAGTAGCTCCTAGACCTGTTTCTTACAGCATCAACCTGTATGTGGCTTTGTTTGGCAAACTAGATCCTGGTATGAGGTCTATATGATGACTCACACTCCTCATTGGTGGCAACGAATGAGGTAATTCATCCACCACAATGTCAGCGAACTCTTCCAGTAGTTCCTGAATCTCCTCTGGTAGATCATCCACTCTTGTGCTAGTCAGAACAATTCTCGGCTTTCTGACGACAAATAATTATGGATCTTATTTCTTATTCACCTCCGTAAGAAGCTCCTTCCCACTCATGAGAAGTGTTGTGTTGCTTACTTCCGGCTTCACCTCCTTATCCTTTATCGGAAGCAACATGTGTGTCCTCCCATTCTTCTCTAGGGTGTATTGGNCATATTGCCATGGTCTACCCAGCAATAGATGACAAACATCCATGGGAATAACATCACACAAGATCCTATCATTATATCCACCTATCTTGAATTCAACCAAGCATTGTTTAGTAATAGTTACCTAGTGTCCCTTCTGTAGCCACGAAACTCTATATGGGCTTGGATGATCAGTTGTCTCCAGCTCCAGCTTCTCTACCATCTATGTGGATACGAGATTATCCATGCTACCACTGTCTATGATGACCTTGCACACCCTATCCTTGGTCTTGCAAGCAATCCTAAAAAGTCTGGTCCTTTGGACTGAGCTTTCCACCTCCTTCTCGGGTGTCAAAAGGACTTTTTGCATCATCAGCGATCTTCCACCTTCTGCATCTTCTGCCTCAGCATCCCACCTCTGTGCCTCGGCGATGTGAGCTTCTCCAATGTCCTTATTTTTCTCTGGACACTCATAAGACTTGTGCCCATTCTTTCCACACGTGAAGCATGTGATTACTCCACCTCTTCCTCTTCCTCTACCTCTGGTACGAGGAAACATGTCATTATCAGTATAATCTCCTCTCTGTTCATTATGTTGTCCTCGTTGTTCAACATATGGCCCTCTCTGTGAGGTTCCACCTCTTTCAACTTTACCCTAAGGTTTCTTCCATTCCTCCTTGGGCTTCTAGTATTTATCTTGGGAAACCAACTTGCCTCTAGTCTGGCTCCTGCCTCACCCTCGCTGACCTTGCTTACGACTCAGCTTCTATTTAGCTTTCAAAGCCATCTGATAAGCATCCTCCACTATTCTGATGGTTACCATGCTCATCTCGTCTTGGATATTGTATCTCAGGCCATTCATATACCTGGCAACTTTCTCATCATCACACTCCCGATGACCTACCCTGATGTTCAGTCGATAG
>JASDQU011443348.1:0-23319 GCA_032191745.1 Picea mariana | reverse complement strand
ACAATGAGAAAGGGTTGATTTAGAAGGTTACTAATCAACTGCACTGTGTACACTCATTTCTATATTTTTCCTCTTTAATAACTCTTCAATGCCCAGTTTATGGAAATTCATGAACTAGATTATTTAAATACATGCTATCCTCAAAGTTGGGAGTTGGGATTTATAAATAACACTCTCCTACCTTGCCACAAAAGCAGATGTGAAAATATTGATTTTATGTAGACCATGTTGAAGGAGGGAAAAATAAAAAATAGCTACAACTATATGAACTCATGCACAAACACAAAAAAAAACAAACAAAAGAGCTAAGGATCTAAATATTGATGTATTGATTGCTTCCAAAGAAAGCTATAAATACACACAGGTTTATTAATAATAGAACTTGAGAACTGGGCTATTTTGGAGCTTTCTTCAACTAACTAGATCTAAATCAAACTCTTCTACAAATCTCTAAAATTAGAACTCTCCAAAAATAGCTAATGTGAGTATTATATTCTAACACTCCTCCTTAATTACTACCGCTAAATGATTTAGCATTTACAACACCTAAATTTTGTCTAAGAAACTCAAACACATCTTTTTCCAATTTCTTTGTAAATATGTCATCCAATTAGTCTTTTGATTTACAATATTCCAGGTAGATTTCTCCATTGTTTACAAGATCTCTAATGAAATGATATCTAGTATTAATATGCTTGTTTTTTTTTATGAAAGACATTGTTCTTTGATACAGGTATTGTTGATTTGTAGTCACAATACACTAGAGTTGGCCCTTCCTGTCCTTGTTAAATATCACCCAATACTCTACATAACCAAACTGCTTGACAAGTTGTTGTTGTGGTTTCTACATACTCAACTTTGGCTGATGAAATCATCACAATGGGATGTTTCCTAGATGCCCATGAAATCACACCTGAACCAAGATGGAAGACATATCCTGAAGTATTATGCCTATCATCATTACTACCTATAAAATCACTAGCAGTATATCTAATCAAGAAATTGTTACTAGTGATGAAATATAATATAACATATCTTGTTGTTCCAACAATATATCTCAAAATTATTTTACCAACTTGCCAATGTGAATCTTTTGGATACTCCATGAACATGGAAATAAAACTAACAACATACAAAATGCCTATCCTAGTGGCAGTGAGGTACATGATACTGCCAATCAATATCTTGAATAGAGTTGGATCTGCATTGGTTCCCACCTCCTCTTTGTCGTTCTTTGTCCCTATTGCAATTGGAGTTGGTGTTGGTTTATAATTCATCATACTGAACCTCTTCAACACATCCATGAAATACCTTTTATGAAATGCAAAAAATCTTGAATCTAATTGAAGAACTTCAATACCAAGGAAATATCTCATTAGCCCCAAATGAGTCATTCCAAATTCATGTTTCATGGATGATTTAAAGTTGTCCACTGATAGATTTCCTGTGAAGATTGTATCATCAACATATTAAAAAACAATCAAGATTTGACCTTGCTTATTCACCTTTGTATACAATTTGGGCTCACTATTGCTTGTGCTAAATCCATGATTGATCAAATATGAATCAATCATGTTATACAAAGATTTGGGATCTTGCTTAATCCCATAGAGAGATTTTTTCAATCTGTAGACTTTGTCTTCATGTCCTTTTATCACATATCCTGGTGGTTGCTCCACATGTACTTCTAAAATACCATTTAAGAATGCTAACTTGACATCCATTTGATAAACTTTCCACCTGTTTTGAGTTGTTATGGATAAGACAACTCTAATTGTATCTAATCTTGCAACTGGTGCAAAATTCTCACGATAATCTACTCCAAGCTATTGTGAAAAATATTCTTCTACCAATCTGGCCTTGTAATTTTCAACTTATCCTTTTTCATTAAATTTGGTTTTTTAGACCCATTTTACACCAATGCAATATTTATCTTTTGGTAATTCAACTAGATCCCATCTATCATTCTTCTCTACGGAATCAATTTCTTCATCCATTTCTTTGACCCATTTTTCTTCTTTAATTGCTTCTTCGAAATATGCGGGTTGAGAAGCAAACAATGCAAAATTTGAATGCCAATCTAGATCTTCCTATATTTATCTTAAATGTCTATTCTTCCTATACCTTATGGAGACAATTGTAGGGTCGTATGCACTACATGATTTAGAAGTAGAAGTAGACTGGATATTAGGATAGATGACTCACCTTCAACAAATTTCTTGGAGTCCTTGTTGGAGTATCTATTATTGGTGATTGGGTTTTCAAACCTTGATGTGCACCTTGTGCAATATGCTCCTCGGCTTCATCTTCTGCTTGAGGTATTTCTACTCCAACAGATATAGTCTTCTCTATGATTCCATCCCGTGCTTCATTTTCTTTGAATTCAACATCCCTATTGATTATCATCTTATTTTTCATTGGATTATACAATTTATATGCTTTGGACTAATCACTGCACCCAAGAAAGATACATTTTTCACTTTTTCATCTAACTTCCTCCTTAACTCTTTAGGCACATCATCATATTACACACAACCAAATACTCTAAAGTGTGCTACATTGCAACTCATACATGTCCATGATTCTTGTGGAACTTTGTTCTTCACATTTTTAGTAGGAGATATATTCAAAACATAAACAAAGCAAGCCACTCCTTCTCCCCAAAAATGATTTGATAGATGCTTTTATTTCAACATACTTCTAGCCATATTCATAATGGATTTTTATTTCCTTTCACCTACACCATTTTGTTGAGGTGTATACCTTGTTGTAAAGTGTCTTTTGATCCCATGTTTCTTGCAAAAATCACGAAAAACATTTGAATCATATTCACCTCCTTTTCCTGATCTTAACACTTTAATATGATGACCATTTTGCTTCTCCACCATTTCCTTGAATTCTCTGAACTTGTCAAAATTTTATGATTTCTTTGCAAGAAAGTACACCCAAGTATTTTTGTTGTAATAATATTTGAAGGTTAGGAAGTAGTAACTTTCTCATAGTGATTGGGTATGGATTGGACCGCATAGATCTGTATGAACTAGCTCCAATTGTGTCTTTTCTCTGTAATGCAAAATTTTCCATGTGTTTCTTTGCTAGAATGAAACTCTCACATGAAATAGATGGCTCTTGACTGGGAAGCTAAACTTTAACGATCTTTTTCTATTGCAATAGTTTTAGACCACCAAAATGTAGGTAACCAAATCTGAAATGGCACAACAAAAAATCATCCAAACATGTTTCCTTTTGGGCAAATGAGATATATTGTATATCATAATTCATGGAAAGAGGATACATTCTAATATTTATCATCCTCACCCTAGCAATCAACATCTTATAGGGAGGTTTATCATATATGAAGCTATCATTTCCCTTAAAGATTATATTATATCCCTTTTGAGTAAGTTGGCCAACACTAATAAGATTATGTTTCAAACTTGGGGAAGAATGCACATATGGTATGTGCCTTTTCTAACCTTGTTTGGTCTGGATGTTGAATATTCCTTTTCCCATGACTTTTATAACATTGCATGACCGCAACTTGTTTTCAGTCCTTACTAATTCATCCAGATTTGCAATTAATCTTTTGTCTCCTATCATATGAATGCTACACCCATTATCTAAAGGCCAAATATCATTAGAAGTCTCTTGAGCATCATGACAAGTAAGGGATAAGGAGTCTTCATAGTTCTCATAAGTGTTAGAATAGTTTTCACTTTTTCTACTAAGGTCAACCTTCTTCTTCCTACATTCATATGCATAATGACCCATCTTATTACAATAAAAACATTTAACTTTGTATTTTTCATACCTCTGATTTTGCCGTGAGATTCTATTACTACTCCCCCTTAATCTATGAGGATTTACCTATGGTCTCCTTTCTTGTTCTAAACTATCTCTTTGGTTGTTGAATCTGTTTCTCATACCCATGTGTCTTGACCTTGATCCTCCTCTACTTATTAAGATCGAAACCTAATATCTAAATGCATTTTTCAATGAATTATCATATCTATTCATTCTGGATTCATCGGATAACAAGGATCCCCACAACTCAGCCATTGATAGTTGTGTCAAGTCCTTGGACTCTTCAATGTCTATAACCACCACATCAAAATTCTTAGGAAAGGTTCTAAGAACCTTCTCTACCACTCTCTCATTTGGAATCTTTTCACCATTCATCCTTAATTGATTTACTATGTTCATGACTTGGCTCATGTACTAGTCTAGTGACTCTGACTCCATTTTCAATTTCCCAAAATTCATTCGTAATGTCTGCAACTTGATTGTCTTTACCTTGGTAATCCCTTTCTAGTTGGTCTCTAAGGTGCCCCACATTGTATTTAAGAATATCGTTACTGAGATCTTGGGAAATATACTTTCATCCAAGCCATTTTGGATGACAGAGAGTGTTTTTTCATCCTTCTTTCTACTCTCTTTGAACTGATTCTTTTGGGCATTCGTCAAGCCTTGCTCAGTTGCATGATCAACTAGTTATGTATAGCCATGAACTACAAGATCCAAAACATTTTGAGAACATAATAATGTTCTCATTTTGATTTCTCAAACTTCATAATTCTTCCCTGTGAGAATTGGGATATGTGCTTGAAGAAATAAAAGACAGAGGAAAAACTTGAAAACTGTACAAGAGTTTTGAGTTTACTCACAAATCTCCAAGTATTCACTCAATATGTTCTCAACCCTTAAATTATTACCATTTAACGAATACTCTTCATATACACCCATAAAAGGAGAAACCATGAATGTAAAAAATTACCATATATATAGGCACAAAAAAACTCTCATAAAAAATAAAATTTCATGACAAATAAAAGTATATGAACTTCAATTCATTATTTTGTCTTGAATGCAAGATATCCTCAATTTTCCTTCAATATATACTTTTCATATACACTCATGCAAAATAAAATTGCATGCCAAATAAAAGTATATGAACTTCAATTCATTATTTTGTCTTGAATGCAAGATAACCTCAATTTTCCTTCAATATATACTTTCCATATACCGCCATACACAGAGCATCAAGCATAAGCAAATTTTAGCGCCTCATTTTGCAAATATGGTTATTTCACAGAAATTTCTTTACTGAGACTCTTGGCAGTAGTTAGGGTTTGGAATTCCACCGAAAGGAAACGACATTGGTGGCTCTAAGCTAATGCGACAAATTTCTTGGCCCTTAGTGAATCGACAATGACTCTTGGCCAGGGTTGGAATTTGAATTCGCTTTTACCCATCAAACAATTTTTTTTGACGTTTTGGGTTTACATATTACCCTTCAAAGAATGTTCTCTCTAAAAGTGTGCCCTTCAATAATGAAGTTTCGCTAAGAAACTAACTCTTCAATACTAAAGTTTATGTTAAAGATTTTAGTTGGTGATCCATTTTTTCAAGGATGTACTTATATCTAGGGATGTAGGGAGCATCAGATGCCTACTCCATACCTCCTAATTATAATTTGTCTCAAGGCGTATCCTCCACTTCTACACAACTTTCACACCAAAGATTCCATAAACGAATTGAATATTATTTTTTACAGTAATTTCAAAATAGGATTTCACATAATTTATTTCCATTGCATTTAATGGAACAGTTCTAGACCTAGAAAATTTTCAGTTGTATTCAAGGAACTAGAAAGACCAATTGTATGAAAATAAAAATAAAGAAGAGCACATCAACATACCAGGAAAAAAATGAACGACCACTAAAGTCAACTCCCAAATTTAAAATCTGACCTTAGCTTCCATTGCCTCAAACATGAAATTTTTCAGCCTCATATGAGTATTAAACTAGAGATAAAAAAACTGAAAAAAAAGAGAGACATTGTAAGTCCGACCTGACAGAGTTAAAATCTACCTTCATCTAAAGAATTTTAAGTTGTTTTCGAAGTTCAAGGAAGAAAATGCCTCTAAAATGGATAAAAGTTTGCACAAGCTTTCATGCTACTGATAGCCCTGTGGATATGGAAAGATATTATTATGACAGTTGGTCGAACCCTAAGAATTTTCAGCTATGCTTAAGAAAGAAAATGCCTCTAAATGTATAAGTGTCTACATGGGTTTTCATGCTACTGAGAATTCTCTAAATATATAAGAGTCTACATGGGCTTCCATGCTGCTGAGAATTCTATGGTTATGGAAAGATGTTTTTTCAAGAACTGATAGATATTATTTCTTTGGGTCTCCACCTGAAGAAGTTTTGTTTGTATTGAGGTTAAAGGAAGGAAAGACCCCTCTATGCAAAGCAATAAGCATCGACCAGTCGATATTATTTCTTGAGATCTCCACTTGATGAATTTTCAGTTGTATTCGAAGTTAAAGGAAGAAAAATCCTCTAAATGTATAAAAATCAACATGGGATTTCATGCTACTGATAGTTCACTGGATATGGAAAGTTATTATTTTGAGAGTTTCCTGAATCCCCAAGTAAAATATTATCAGTTGTATTTGAGGTTTAAGGAATAAAAGGCCTCTAAATGCATAAAAATAGATGTTGTCTTTCAAGTAGTTGATAACTCAATGGGTATGGAAAGATATTATTTCAAAAGCTAGTCCATAATATTTCTTCAATCTCCAACTTAAATTTTTTCAATTGTTATCATGGTTCAAGGAGGAAAAGGTTTCCAAATGCCTCATGATATCAAGAGTTTTAGATATTATTTATTTATAAGACACAAAATTCCATATGACAAGCACACAAAAGAGACTAAATAAAATAAGAGTTCATGATAATTACCAGTTTGTTTTTGAGTTCATTTGTAGCGGCCTGATAGCTCAATTTGTTTCCCAGGATCCTACCACAGAAAACAAAATCGGTCTTGAATCTATACATCCTATGTTTGAACCCCATCCCCATATCCATCGTCCCCATCTCCATGGCTCTCTTCTCTTTCTAACCTCTCAATTATCTTAGTGCACCACGGTACCCGCTCAGTCACCATATCACCTCATTAGGGTTCTCTCTCCCTCGAGAAGATCCCAAGTTCATCAGTTTCGGGGATGATACTCCGAAGAAAGGGAGGGGAAGAAATTGTTGGCATGTTTTACAGGAAAACGTGTGCTTGTCATTGATGGCAAGAACAAAAGGCAAAGCAGAAGGAAGTGTAAGATCAGGAGGAGGAGTGAACAATATGCAGAGATCAAAGCTCAGAAGAGATAGTGCTTTGCGCTTTCCAGAAGTGCAACCGAGGTCCAAGTGAAGGACTTGCAGGAGGATCAAAGGTTGAGACCTTTGAACACTTAGAAAACCTTCTAAGTCAGAGATATTATAGAGCTCAGGAGTAAGAATGACAGTAGTCATTGGATCACAAATTTGAATACCCGATGACCGTTAGATTAGTGTCCAGTGACCAGAGGAAGTGTACAGGAGAAGTATAGACCTGATTCGCTAGATTTGAGCACTAAGGATCAACATTCATTGGATCTAGAAATAAATGCACAAAGTTTAAGCCTTTGGATGAGCGTATGAGAGCGTACTTGTTAAAGTCTCGAAGTAAGCAGGGACCGTCCATCGTCAAAACTGATAGGTGGCACATGATCCTCAACTCCGGAGCAAATCACTTCGAGAATTTTTTAGTTTGGTACTTGAAAAACCTGAAGTCCGGAGAGCCGGAGAGACAGAGTAAATGACAACCATCAGATTAGTTTGAAGTGGAAGGACAAGATAAGCTAAGAAAAGCAGCATCGCAGAAAGATCAAGCCATCAATCTGAGAACATGATCGATGAACAACATTTAGTTTGGGTCTAAAAGTTACGAGGAGGTTATTGTTCAAGGATTCTCACTTCAGAAGAATTGGCGACTTGAAAATTAAAAATACCCGAAGTCCCAAAGGCCGAAGTCCTGAAGTGAATGAGGATCCACATTAGCAATACTATGCCAGCAAGGACACATGGTGCAATCAAACAATGACAAGTGTCAATTTGATTCGGTATTTCAGGAGGGTACGTGTCAATGGATCGTGAACTTTGGGCGAAACTTCTCCGAGAAAATGCGAAGGAGAAAGGTTTGAGATTTCTGAACCCCAAATACCTGAAGGGATTGTGACCATCGATCCAAAAGGGACACACGTCATTGGATTGTCGACTCCTAGTGAAATGCTCCGAGAGCAAGCAGAGTTTGAGAATCGAAACTCCCGAAGCCTGAAAGGTGAAATCGATCTTAGCCGTTGATTTAGGAAGGTGAGATCTGGTTCGCAGACTTGAGAGGACAAATTTGAATCGTCCGTTCAGGAGCACCATTAAGATCATAAGATCAACGGTCCCATCGCATTGCAGGGATTGAATATGCGTGAATTTTACTTCTGGGATCGTGTGTGGAAGGCAGGAAAGGAAGGTTGATAACAGTCATTGATCGAGAGGCATCATCAAGGGATTGGAGATCAATGGTCGTGCTGCATTGTGGGGCAAGAACATGCTCGGGCTGTAATTTTTCATGAGCGGGATGAAATTGAAACCATGGTTTTGGAGAAAGGGCACGTGGAGGCTCGTAGTGAATTGCGGGGCGAAAAGAGGGTTGCCCTTAAATTGCCTATGGACAGGCCCGCAATCGCATGGTCACATGAATCTCATAGCCCAAGGTTATATCATGAAATGCAACCAGTGTTCAGTAGACAGAAATTGGGAAGTGCCTTTTGAATAGGCGTTTGGTCACCCCCGATGGTCACGTGAAGGAAGGGGCATAGAAGCCAAAGACGACTGGTTGTAACTGACAGAGAATAAGAAGAGTTGGGAATGCTAGAGAAGCCAAGGAATCTCAGGATAATTCCCACTGATGATGAAGAGATTCAATAACGCCAGAGAAGACGAAGAGTTCGAGTGATGATCATCCAGAGGACTTGGCATGTAAAAGAGATGTAGAATAGATAAGAGGGTGTTGATTCTCTCATCAGCTATGCAATTGTGAGGAAGAGACGCAATGAACAACCTGTAGGGAAGAACAATGATGCAGTGAAGATCATGCAGAGGCATAGCACATAGAAGGGAGATGGCGCATAGAGAATAAAATGAAAAGAATAGAATGCACATGGGATGTGAGTAGAGAGACACTGATGCAGGCAAAGTAGAGCAGTGTAGCAGAACAGTGATGAGACTGGTAAGCCATATATAAATGTTGTATCACTGTGATAAATTCAAGAAAGAAAAGATTTATATTTCAGGGTGGTAGGGAGGTTCTAGGGAGGATTGGTGTGCTTAGAGTTTCAAGTGGGTTCTTGAACACAGGGAGTTGTAGCTTCCACCTGGTTCAGCCAGAAAAACCAGGGTGGCAGGGTGGTGCAAGGGAGAACTATTGTTCTCTATTATACAGGTTGGTGCCTGTGTGACTAGATGTTGGTGCTTCCATCCAGTTGGTCTTGGAACACTCAAGGAGTTGGTGCTTCCTTCTAGTGGGTGCTAGAGAAACTAGAGATTTGGTGCTCTCAGCAAGTTGTTGCTTGTAAAACAAAGGTTGTAGCCTCAAGAGGAGTTGGAGCTCATAAAAATGATAATTTAAATAAAATAAAGATTACTTATCATATCAAGAAGAAGAGGTTTTTCCCTTTATGGGTTTCCTCAGGAAATATCTGTCTCTGTATATTTCGTGTGTGTGATTGATGTTTAATATTCTATTGCTTACTTCTCTGCATCATTATGATCATCATTGAGTGTTATGTAAAGAGTTTAAAATGGGCATAATTGTTTAAGCATAGTAACAACTGATTCACCCCCCCCTCTCAGTTGTCCAACAATTGGTATCAGAGCAAGTTCCTTTTATCTAAGGGTAGATCCTAGAGCTTAAACATGACTAGCCATGAAGGAACTTCAACCAATAAGGCCCCCATGTTCAATGGAACAAACTTTGCCTTCTGGAAAGTTAGGATGAGAACCTACATAATGGATTTAGGTGTAGATGTCTGGGATGTGGTAGAGACTGGTTATGTGAAGCCAGTTGTACTAGCTTCTAAGGATGACAAGCTAGAATTCAACTTCAATGCTAAGGATATGAATTCTATATTGAGTGGGCTTGCATAAACAAAATTTGTAAAAGTTATGCACTTAGAATCTGCCAAAGAAATGTGGGACAAACTCATTAGCAGTTATGAAGGCAATGAGAAGGTAAAGGATGCCAAGATTCAAACCTATAGATTAAAATTTGAACAGCTAAAGATGAAAGAGGATGAAACTGTTGGGAAGTAATTTCTGAGAGTTGAAGAACAAGTAAATGCAATGATAGGACTTGGTGAAAAAATTGAAGATGTCTCCTTAGTTCAAAAAATTTTGAGATCTGTGCTAGATAGGTTCAACCCAAAGGTCTCTGCTATAGAATAAATTAATGATCTAAAATATTTGTCTATTGACCAACTCCTAGGAACTATGACTGCCTATGAAATGAGGATAGGTAAATATAAACCCACCTCTAGAGAAGCATCATTTAAAGCAGATAAGAATGAGAATTCTGAGTCTGATGAAATTGAAGCAAAATTTGTGAGAAGACTAAAGAAAGGATCAGGCAAGTACTAAGGCAAATTGCCCTTCAAATGTTTTAATTGTGGAAAGATAGGTCACTTTGCATCTAAGTGTCCACACAAGAAGCAGGATCATAATTCTAAAGGTGAAAAGAAGTACAAACCCAAGAGATTTGGTAAAAATAAAAGTCTATGTGTAAACAATGATGACTCTTTAGAAGACAGAGATATTGACTCTTCCTGTGAATAAAAGGTTAATGAATTTATGTTTATGGCCAAATAGGATTATGATAATAAAATCACAAGAAGTGATCTTCAAGATGAAGAAGTTGTGGTTGAATTGGAAGGAGAACTGATCAATGCTCTAGAAGAAATTGCTAGACTTGAATCTAAGAAGAAAAAACAAAAACAATTGTTGATACAGTTTGAGAAAGACAATAAAGAACCTAAAGAAGACTTTTCCCTGCTAAAAGTGGAATTAGAAGAGGCAAAGAAAATAGAGGACATTTTGAAACAACAGTTATCATAAAAGAAGGTAAGATGTGAAGCCTTGGAAGAAGAGGTAGTAAAAACCAGAAAAGAGATGGAGAAGTTTAAAACATTGTATCTCCAAAATATTTCAAGCATTAAAGCCACAGCAGAACTAAACGACATTCTGAGCAAACAAAGATCTCCCTTGTTGAAGACCAGTTTAGGCTATGTAAATGGTTCAAGAAACAAACATCCAGAAAGAAAAGAGCCAGTAAAGATGATCAAGTTCCAAGTCAGCAGACAATCAGACCATGAGAGTACTCTGTCACCAAAAGCTAATAAAGACAAGATGATCCCTGATAAAAAACAAAGAGATCAGAAGATGTAGAAACAAATGCCAAGAAGAAGTCCATCCTTCAAGTACCATAATTTCTTCCATGGTTACTTTTTTTACTATTCTAATTTTGGTCATAAGATTGCAATTTGTCAAATTAAGTTTAGAGACATGCAACTGAAGAGGTCAAGAAATAGAAAATCATTACAACATAGAACTAAGCAGCCAATGAATAGACAACGTAGCACCAATCACTTTGACCTACTGAACAATGAGCTCGAATGTTATAACTGTCATAAGTTCGGCCACAAAGCTGCAAACTGCCATCTGAAGAAGTACAAGGTAGATCCAAGGATAAATCCTTTAGATAGAAATGTTAGCACGTGGAAAAATAAAGATAGTGAAAAATGTGATCTAGTACTTTCAGCTCAAAAAAAAAAAGACCCCTGCTATATAGACAGTGGATGTTCCAAGCACATGACTGGAGACAAGGATAAGTTTTTGTCTATAAGTAAAAGCAAAACAGGAAATGTAACCTTTGGAAATGATGAACCAGATAAAATCAAGGGTAAAGGGATGGTGAGTTGAGTAATGGTAAAGGAAAATCCCAGGATGTTCTACTTGTAGATGGGCCGAAACATAATTTTCTCAGTGTAAGTCAAATGTGTGACTGAGGATGTGAAGTGGTGTTCACTTCCAAGGATTGCAAGATAAAGTCTGTAAACTCAGGACAAGTGGTGGCTAAAGGGATAAGGACAGAAAATAATGTGTATGTGTTGAAAGAAGATAAAGAAGAGTGTCATCTAAGAAAACATGATGAAAGATGGTTATGGAATAGGAGACTTGGACATCTAAACTTTGACCACTTAATCAAACTCAAAAATCTTGAGGCAGTAAAATATCTTCCAAGAATATCAAAGCCACAAGACTCTGTGTGTAAACCCTACCAAGTAGGAAAGCTAACCAGGACACAGTTTAAATCCAAGAGCTCTACTTCAATAGAGAAACCACTCCAATTAGTTCATATGGATTTATGTGGACCATCAAGACAGAAAGGCATAGGGAAGGAAAACTACTTTATGTTGATCATTGATGATTACTCCAGACTTACATGGGTTGTTTTTCTCTAAGAAAAAGATGAAGCATTTGAGAAATTTAAAATATTTAAGGCTTTAACTGAGAATCAAACGGGAAACATATTAAAGGTTGTAAGATCAGACAGAGGAGGATAATTTATGTCAAGTGATTTCAAGGAATTCTATGATAAACATGGGATCAAAAGAGAATACACAATCCCAGGAACTCCACAACAAAATGGAGTAGTTGAGAGGAAAAACAGAACAGTTCAGCAAATGGCCAGGTCAATAATGAATGAAAAGAACATTGGTCAAACCCTACTGGGTAGAAGAAATACACACAACAATCCATATTCTTAACAAATCCCATCTCAGACCACACAGTGACAAGACACCTTATGAACTGTGGCATGGAAGACCTACTACAATCAAACACTTCAAAGTCTTTGGTAGTAAGTGCTACATAAAGAATAATAATGAAAACCTTGGCAAGTATGATGACAGGGTTGGTGAAGGAATCTTCTTAGAGTATGCTAAAAACAGTAAAGGATATAGATGCTATAATAAGAGGTTGCATAAATTGGTTGACTATATTGACATAAAAGTTGATGAAGGAGTCCCAGTAAGAGAGGTGAGCAATATTGAATCAACAATAGAGGATACAATTGAAGTTGAAGTTGAACATGTCCAAGAATCAGAACAAGAAGACTTTGAGTCAGATGAAGATGCAAATACTCAGGCAGACTCAAATCAGCAGACATCATCAAATCCTTCCTCTAGAATTACTCAAGAGAATCATCCTGCAAGTCAAATAATTGGTGAGAAAGACAAAGGTGTACAAACCAAGAGAAGGATAATCAAAGACACCAATCAATCACATATAGATTTCATATCCATGGTGGAACCCAAGAACTTCAATGAAGCTAGTGAAGATGGAAATTGGTTAAAATCAATGAATGAGGAACTGGACCAGATTGAAAAGAATGACACTTGGGAACTCGTTCCTAGGCCAGTAGATAAAAATATAATAGGATCAAAATGGGTCTACAAAAATAAGATGAATGAGCAAGGAAATATTGTAAGAAATAAGGTTAGATTGGTCTGCAAAGGATATGCTCAAATAGAAGGACTAGATTTTGATGAAACATTTGCACCCGTAGCAAGATTAGAAGCTATTAGAATGTTTCTTGCCTATGCTTGTTATAAACAGTTTAAAGTCTATCAAATGGATGTCAAGTCAGCTATTCTAAATGGAGATATAAAAGAAGAAGTCTATATGGAACAACCGGAGGGTTTCCAACTGTCAGATAACCCTGACTTTGTCTGCAAGCTGAAGAAATCCTTAAATGGGTTGAAACAAGCTCATCGTGCCTGGTATTACAGACTGGATAAGTATATTCAAGACAAGGGGTTCAAGACAGGAACAATTGACAACAATCTATACATCAAAACAAAGGGTAATGATTTGCTCATTGTGTTGGTCTATGTAGATGACATCATCTTCGGAAGCAATAATGCTTCATTGGTACAATGGTTTGCCTCTACCATGCAGTCTGAATTTGAAATGTCAATGATAGGGGAACTGCCATTTTTCCTTGGTCTGTAAATTACTCAGAGGTCTGAAGGATTATTTCTTTCTCAGGAGAAATATCTAAGAGAAATGTTGAAAAGGTTTCAAATGGAAGATTCCACACCTATGAGCACACCTATGGTCACTGGATGCAAATTAAGCAAGGATGTTGACTCACCTGGTGTTGATCAGAGTTCATATAGGTCTATGATAGGTAGCCTATTGTACATCACAACATCCTGTCCAGACATAATGCATGTTGTTGGAATGGTAGGAAGGTATCAAGATGCACCTAAACAGAGTCATTTGTTAGCTGTCAAAAGAATATTCAAATACTTGAAAGGAACAATGGACTATGGCCTATGGTATCCTAGGAATCATAATTTTCAACTATCGATCTATTCAGATGCTGATTTGGCTAACTGTGTGGATGAAAGGAAAAGCACGAGTGGAGGTGAATTCTTCTTAGGAGATTCCCTTGTATCATGGTTGAGAAAGAAGCAAGGTTCCATTTCCTTATCAACTATAGAAGCTGAATACATTGCAGTTGCCACCTATTATACCCAAGTATTGTGGATGATTCAAACACTTATAGACTTGGAGGTAAAATACTGCACCGATCCCAATTCATTGTGATAATACCGGTGTAATCAGTGTGTCAAAGAACCTTGTGTTTCACTCCAAGACCAAGCATATACCCATCAAGTATCACTTCTTGAGAGAACAGGTGATCAACACTGTTGTTTCTTTGCATTATATTCCATCCAAAGATCAGATTGTTGATATCTTCACTAAACCGCTTGCAAAATCTCAGTTTGAGTATCTACGCCAGAAGTTGAGCGTGACCCCATTATCAACCTAAGAGAGTCCATCCTGTCAGGGGGAGTATGTGTTGGTTGAATATCTGATACCTCCACAAAGTACTGCAACAACTTAGGAGGAGCATGATTTTCTTTGACATTGATGTCAAAGGGGGAGAAAAGGAGTGGTCCGGAAGCTACAGTTGGAGGTCCAAGAAGAATAGCACAACCCTTTAGGGTTTCCATCAATGCCAAAGGGGGAGATTGTTGGCATGTTTTATAGGAAAACGTGTGTTTGTCATTGATGGAAAGAATAGAAAGCGAAGCAGAAGGAAGCATAAGCTTGGGAGGAGGAGCGAACAGTATGCAGAGATCAAAGCTCATAAGAGATAGTGCTTTCCAAAAGTGCAACCAAGGTCCAAGTGAAGGACTCGTAGGAGGAGAAAAGGTCAAGACCTTTGAACACTTAGAAAACCTTTTAAGTCAGAGAGATTAGAAAGATCAGGAGGAAGAACGACAGTGATCATTGTATCATGAATCTCAAATACCTGATGACCATTAGATCAACATCCAGTGACCAGAGGAAGTGCAGAGGAGAAGTACAAATCTGATCCATTGGATATGAGCACCGAGGATCAACAGTCATTGGATCCAGAAATAAATGCATGAAGGTTAAGCCTTTGGATGAGCATAGGAGAGCGGACTTGTCAAAGTCTTGAAGTCCCTAAGTAAGTAGGGACCATCCATCATGAAGACTGACAAGTGGCACATGATCCTCAACTCCGGAGCGAATCACTTCGAGGAATTTTTAGTTTGAGACTTGAAAAACCCGAATTCTGGAGAGCCAGAGAGATGGAGTAAACAATAGTCATTAGATCAGTTTGAAGTGGAAGGACGGGATAAGCTAAGAAAACCAACATCACAGAAAGATCGAGTCGTCGATCTGAGAACATGATCGATGAACAATGTTTAGTTCGGGTCTAAAATTTGCGAGGAGGTTGTTGTTCAGGGATTCTCACTTCGGAAGAATTGGAAACTTGAAAATTAGAAATACCCGAAGTCCTGAAGGCCGAAGTCCCAAAGTGAATGAGAATCCACATTAGCAAGACTACATCAGGAAGGACACATGGCGCAATCAGACAATGACAAGTGTCAATTTGATTCAACATTTCAGGAGGGTACGTGTCAACAGATCGTGAACTTTGGGCGAAACTTCTCTGAGAAAACACGAAGGAGAAAGGTTTGAAATTGTCGAACCCCGAATACCCAAAGGGATTGTGACCGTCGATCCAAAAGGGACACATGTCATTGGATCGTGGACTTTGAGTGAAATGCTCCAAGAGCAAGCGGAGTTTGAGAATCGAAACTCCCAAAGCCCGAAAGGAAAAATCGATCTCAGTCGTTGATTTAGGAAGGTGAGATCTGGTCCACATACTTGAGAGGGAAAATTTGAACTGTCTGTTCAGGAGCACCGTCAAGATTGTAATATCAATGGTCTCGTCGCATTGCAGGGATTGAAGATGCACAAATTTTACTTCTGGGATTGTGTGTGGAAGGAAGGAAAGGAAGGTTTATAACAACCATTGATCAAGAGACATCATTAAGGGATTAGAGATCAACATTCATGCTTCATTGCAGGGCGAGAACATGCTCGGGCCTTAATTTTTCATGAGCAGGTCACAATCGAAACCATGGTTTTGGAGAAAGGACGCGTGGAGGCTCGTAGTGAATTGCGGGGCCAAAAGTGGGTTTCCCTTAAACCGCCTATGGAAGGGCCTACAATTGCGTGGTCACATGAAGCTCATAGCCCAAGGTCATATCATGAAACGGAGCCAGTGCTCACTAGACAGAAATCGGGAAGAACTTTTTGAATAGGCGTTTGGTCACCGTTGATAGTCACGTGAAGGAAGGGGCATAGAAGCCAAAGAAGCCAAAGATGACTGGTTGTAACTAACAGAGAAGACGAAGAGTTGGGACTGCCAGAGAAGCCAAGGAATATCAGGATAACACCCACTGATGATGAAGAGATTTGGTAATGCTAGAGAAGACGAAGAGTTCGAGAGATGATCATCTAGAGGAGTTGGCATGTAAAAGAGATGTAGAAAAGAGAAGAGGGTGTTGTTTCTCTCATCAACTATGCAATTGTGAGGAAGAGACGCAGTGAACAACCTATAGGGTAGAACAGTGATGCAGTGAAGAGAATGTAGAGGCATAGTGCATAGAAGGGAGATGGCGCACAGAGCATAAAATGAGAATAACATAAAGGGGATGCGAGTAGCGAGACACTGATGCAGGCAAAGAAGAGTAGAGAAGTGTAGCAGAACAGTGATGAGACTGGTAAGCCATAGATAAATGTTGTATCACTGTGATAAATTAAAGAAAGAGAATATTTATATTTCAGGGTGGTAGGGAGGTGCTAGGTAGGACTGGTGTCCTCAGAGTTTCAAGTGGGTGCTTGAACACAGGGAGTTGTAGCTTCCATCTAGTTGCAACCAAAAAAACCAGGGTGGTAGGGTGGTGCAAGGGAGAACTATTGTTCTATGTTATACAGGTTGGTGCCTGTGTGACTGGAAGTTGGTGCTTCCATCCAGTTGGTGTTGGAACACTCAGGGAATTGGTTCTTCCTTCTAGTGGGTGCTAGAGAAACCAGAGAGTTGGTTCTCTCAGCGAGTTGTTGCTTGTAAAAAATAGGTTGTAGCCTCAAGAGGAGTTGGAGCTAATAAGAATGATAATGTAAAGAAAATAAATATTACTTATCATATCAAGAAGAACATTTTTTCCCTTTATGGGTTTCCTCAGGAAATATCTGTCTCTGTATATTTCATGTGTGTGATTGATGTTTAATATTCTATTGCTTACTTCCCTGCATCAATGTGATCGTCATTGAGTGTTATGTAAAGAGTTTATAATGAGCATAATTGTTTAAGCACAGTAACAACTGATTCACCCCCCCTCTCAGTTGTCCAACATAAATCTTTGAGATCGAGAACTTAGTTGTAGACTGATCAATCCTCTCTAGCTAAGGACTTGATTTCAAAAGGGTTATGGCTCATACATAGATTGACTCGACTACTCTATCACTCCATTTTCTTTGTGTGTGCCTCTTCCTTCACGTCTGGCTTTGAAACTACTAGCTTTGATGTTGGAACTCGAGATGGATCTACTACATATGGGGACCGCTCCATAACCACTTCTTTATGTAATGTGAATCCCAAAAGGGTGGTACCAGCAGTTATTCGATTGTTGCTAGAATAATATGCTTCTATAATAAGAATAATAAGTTAGACCTAGACTTGTGGGTAGCTCCATGCATGCTAATCCTCATTACCTAACAAGCCATCACCTCTACCATCCATTCAGACTGTCATACATGACATATCAATCAAGATCATATCAATCCAATCTCCAACAACGCATAACCATACTGTGAAATTAATGATGTTTTATAAAATTATGACCCATCATAAATATGTTCTCTCGATTTCGATGCTCGTTTCGGTAGACAGTGGCCACAAAAAATTAAATGTAAAATACAGGAAAAATGCCCCATGATGGGCATTTTGCCCATCAAATTCCAACCCTGCTCTTGGCATCTCTCTAGCAAACAAAAATGATTATGAAACCCTCGAACTATGATTTCCAATGATCCTTGTCTAATCGTAGATTGCACTTGATTTTCTATTAGCTTTCCTTTTAACGTGTTTTCCTGCTATATGTGGTCTCTTCTATAGCTTTCCTGCAATTTGTATCCTTCTCTGTAGCTCTGATACCAATTTAAAAGAGGGAGGGGTGAATGAAAAACAACTACGACTATATGAACTCTTGTCCAAACACACAAAAAAACAAACACAAGATTTGTGGCTCTAAATATTGATGCGCTCATTGCTTATGAAGGAAGATATAATTACACACAGGGTTATTAATAAGTCTAAATGTTCTACTTTTGGCTCTTGAATATTATCCATTTAATTTTTCCCTAAATCTGGCAAGAAATTGTTAGAGTGGTTAAGTCTATACAATCCAAGTGCCACAGGGTTTTCAGGGTTTGTCATGGTGTATAAATATCAAGAAGATAATCCATTACCAGGGTTGTTGCACTGCATGTTTTATATGTTGAAGATTTGAGTGATTATTTTTGTGTAATTCTAGCGCGATCCATTTTTACATTCAGAACTAGATTTTAAACAACAAAAAATAAGGATTTTGTACATTTCGTAGAACAATTAAACATACTAAATCTAGAATGTCCTTTGGAACCTTGTGGTTCTTCTCATTGCAATTATCAGTTCCAAAAATATTGCTTTTCCTCTTCATTCTTGGTAGTGTTTCCAAAACAAATTGGGACAAAATCTTATTTTGGTATCTTGAATGTTGTAGAACGTATATAAAACAGAATTTTCCCTCCCTTTATCTCATCGCTCATCACCTTTGGTAAATAATTTAGCACCTGTGTCATTGGCTTAGCAACACATAAGATGCTTTAGGCACTCACTTTTTTAATCCTTACATTTTTTTCAATCCTTCTTACTGTCCACTTTACATCTTTACTCTTGTTCCTTTTTTGGATTGTCTTGCCAACTAAATTTGCAATCTTCCCTTTATCATGTTCCCTTTTTGAAACATATATGAGTCCTCGAAGAAGCATAGAACATATATGTGTGTGTGTGTGTGTGTGTGTAACAAGAACAATAAGGTAATATTTCTGAAAACTTGTAATGTAATATACTGTAATATTCCCATTTCAGTTTGAATAGAGCGTTAGGATACGGGAAAATTAGATATTTACCTGTTGCACATTAAGGTTATGAATTCCCCAATGAAAATTATATATTTACCTGTTGCACATTAAAGTTATGAATTCCCTGTGGAAAATTATATATTTACCTGTTGTACATTAAGCTTATGAATGTCCCAATGATTTGGTCCAGCTTCAAATCTCTCTTTCTCTAAGTCCAGTTTCAAATCTCTCTTTCTTCTAGTGGCATCCCCAAGGGATGGACTTCGATAAATGTTGAGTCTCTCCAGAGTAGCACATTACTCAAAATGGGTTTGAGAGGGGCTCGGCCTGTAGATTATGACACCCTCCCATGGCGCCTCCTCTGTTGTCCAGATGCCCTTTTCTTCTGCAAAAAATGACATAGGCGGTAGCCACTAGACATGCTCGACTGTAACAATTCTCTCTTGAGTGTAACAATTGTAGTCTATGTGAATATTTTTTAAATTTTTAAATGATTTGTGATGTCTAACAAATAGTGATAAAAATTTCAACATACCAGGATTAATTAAGTCGCACCACATCTCGTGACCCAATTAGAAAATTCAAATTACAAAATTGAAAAATATAAAAATTATTTATGTTTTCCAATATAATAAATGTATTGTTCATAGCATGTGAAATCTTTTAAGAAACTCTAAAATACACCAACTAATAAAACTATGGTTGACCACCAAGCGAATGTTAAAGTCCCTGGGCAGAGAGTAATAAGGAAAATACTTCATCTAGAGCCTACAAAGATCATTGGAAGTCATAACTAGAGATTTCAATGGACAATGAATGAGTTCTAAACATTATATATGATCAAATTGTATTTAATTATTTTAAGGATTAAATCACTATAGGAAAAGGTTGAGTATATAGAAAAGTAGATGAAAATTTTAATCTATCTTCATAGAGAGATCAAGAACGACGAATTCAATCATGTCTGTGGATTGTATGAAAGTTCCAGTATGGGTGTTGTCAAAGATATAGCCCAAACATTCATGTAGATTCATGGGTGCTAACATAGTATTTGACACAAATATACAAGTCCTAGTAATGTCTCCGGAGTTATCCCTTCCTTAAATTCATCAACAGTATACACAATTCAATATTAAGAAGCAAGAGGGAAAGAAAACTCCCTTCCCATATCTTAGCAAAGACGAACAAGCATAAACCAAATAAGACACATTCATGGTCACATCAGTCTTCCAAAATGAGGCTTTGTGGATAAAAGTTGAAAGTTGCATTTCTGAAACGGTATTGATATTGTTACCTTTCATGATTATCTCTTGCACTTGTAGTGTAAATAATTTGCATTTCACAAAATTTATGTTATTTTCTTTTGGACGACATGAAGGACTCATACAATGTTCATTGTGAAAACTAATGTTATCCTCTTAACCATATATCCATGGAATAACTAGATTGTTCTAGGGCACTCTACCTTAGTCTTGATACCCTTCTTGATTAATTATTGGATTGATAGGTAGATGCCATTAAGTTATCTTAATAAATTTTTTGTTATCACATATTTTTCATCCACTTGCACAAATATTGTAATGTGTCAGATACTCAATGAGGCATGCTACCACAAAAAAATTATATGATACCATTCTATAATATGCCCAACTACCTCATTTGGCCACATTATCATTCAATTCAAATGCAGAAATATAAACATCATGAGATACACACTCATAAAAATATGATTAATAATTAATGCAACCCATTTACATATGCATCACAACAATTAAACATACACAACATCATTCATATAAACAAAATACAGAGTAGATGCAGCATTAAAAATGTAAATGACATAGTGATTAAAACACTTATTGTTGGTAAATATGTAATAGACAGTAAATGGCATGAAGTATGTACAGAGGATTGTTAGCATATTTACAGGCAGTGTATACTTGTCATTGATGGCAAGTACAGTTGTGGTTGTGGTGATGGCTTGAGTACAACAGCAATGAATAGCAGCGTATCAATAATCTGGAGGAGAAGAGTCAGTGACCATTGGATCCCATTCAAATTTCCCAAAAGAATGAGGGACGTCAGATCTGAATGAAGACAAGATGAGCGCACTGAAGAGGAGGACAGAGCTCAGTCGTTAGATCCAAGCGCAAGACCCGACCATCGTCGGATCAAGGATAACTTGCACGCTCTTTAAAGTACAAGGAGAAGTGGGTGTAATCACAATATGCAAAATCGCAATGAAATTTGAGCCGTCAGATCAAACTTTGATCTGGACCGTCAATCTCAGTCCTTGTCGGAGTTTCGGGGATCGCAAGTTGGACATGTCAAAGTCTATTGACCTCAAGAACCCCGATTTCGCGATATGCGATATCGCGATTCAATCACAGCCATTGAATCAAGAATGAGATCTGGACCGTTGATTCTTTGCATGGAGCATCGGGGATCAGGACTTTGAAATGTCAAAATCACTTGACAACAAGAACCCGAAATCGTGATATGTGATTTCGCGATTTAATCGCAGCCGTAAAGTTAGAAGTGATCTGGACCGTTGATTCTCTGCATGGAGTATCGGGGATCGGGACTTTGGAATGACAAAAACACTTGACAACAAGAACCTCGAAATCGCGATATGCGATTTCGCGATTTCAATCGCAGCCGTCAAATCAATATTAGATATGGACCATTGATCAAACTCCACATCGGAGTTTCGTGAATCGCGAATTCAAGACGCAAAGAACTCAATGCATCAAGAATGTCGATTTCGCGATATGTGAAATCACGATTGAATATGGACCGTCAGATCAAGAAATGATCTGGACCATTGATCTGACCTCTCATGGAGTTTCGGGGATTGGGATTTGTAAGTGACAAAAACTATGAACGTCAGGAATTCTGAAATCGCGATGAGTAATATCCCGACTTAATATGAACCGTCAGATCTAGATATAATCTGGATTGTTGATCTGATTTCATTATGGAATTTCGCAGATCGGGATTTGGAGGTGACAGGAACAATGAACATAAGGAATTACGAATTCACGATATACGAAATCGCGAAAGCGCCTTTCACATAAAGCCTTGGTCACAGCCCTTGGTCACGGGAAGAGAAGGAGTCAGTTCAGATAAGCTCAATTTCGGAGTTTCGGAGATCGCGATGTGAAAGTGTCGAGACACTTGGGCAAAGGAATGCCGAAATGCCGAAACCTGATTTAAACGGAAAATATAATAAAGATCATCCAATGGTGCGGATAAAGCTTGAATGTGATCAGAGGATTACTATTCTTCCACACACATTTAACGCCTCAGTTATGAATCTGCTAAACAAAACGGACGCATGATTACGAATCAGTTAGCATTTCAGTTGCAAGGACAGGTGTTCTCGTTTTGGCTGAGGGAAGGCAAAGTGGAACCATTGGGGAAGTATGCATAAAATAAGATGAGACAGATTGAGTTGGGTTGGCTCTTCTGAAGGGAAAATGAATAAATAGTAAGAAAAAGAAAATGAGCAGTGGCATAGCATGAAATTGAGAAAATGTGCAGAGGGAGATGAAACGCAGAGCAGAAGCAGAGCAGAATGACAGACAGAGCAGAAGCAGAGCAGAATGACAGACAGAGCAGAAGCAGAGAAGAATGATAGAAAAATTTGATGCAGAGCAGACCTGCTAAACAAACAGAAGAAGAGAAGAATAACAGAACAATTTGTTGAAGATCAGATACAGAGAAAGATTGGTAAGAATTGATTTATCTGTGTAGTTGTCTGTGTATTCATTATTTTATATTTTAGGGAGGTTGGGAGGTGCTCGGGAGGACTGTTGTCCTCAGAGGTTCAAGTGGGATCTTGAACACAGGAAGTTGTAGCTTCCATCTGGT
>JASDQU011443347.1:11080-22298 GCA_032191745.1 Picea mariana | reverse complement strand
TATGTTCATGGAAAAACACAAATAAAAAGTTTGTGTTAGCACGACAATGCTATATTTTCCATGATGTTTCATCAATATATAGACAGATGTACATGGAAAATCAATTTTTTTTTTTTGTTTCCACGAGAATGCTATATTTGCCATGATTTTTCATTTCTATATAGACAAATGTTCATGGAAAAACACAAATGAGAAGTTTTTTCTTCCACAAGAATGCTATATTTGCCACTATTGTTCGTTTCTATATAGATAGATATTCATGGAAAAATACAAATGAAAAGTTTTTGTTTCCACGAGAATGTTATATTTGCCATGATGTTTCATCGCTATATAGACGAGGACTGTAAGTTTTTAAAAACCACAAATTTTGCATACCGGCATGAAATCCCCTGGAATCCATAAAAACGTAGTTGGGGGGACATTCACTGATCTTGGGAAGGCCATGGTTGGCTAGATCTTATGCTTATTTTAGATGTAGAACATGGTCTATGATAATTGTTGATGGATATGATACAAAGAAACCAACCCTTTACCCTCCTGCTAAACCAAGTATGGAAACTAAAAAAGCCTTTTTGGGTTGATTGTGAGGAAGGGGATGTTCAACCTCTGATTACTATAGGGAAAGATATTAGTTTTAAAAATGAGACAAAGGATGATACAATCAACAATTTTATTAGTGACCCAATGGTTATGACAAAATAAGCTTACCAAACTCTATATAATGTGATGGATGAGACAAAAAAAGAAGAAATCAAACAAGAAACATTGACTGAAACAACTCTAAAAATAATGGATTATGTTAATGAAAGATGTCGAATTTATATGGACTGATAATTGTCAATTTTCTCTTACAGAATTAAATAAATGATTTTCCACAACCCCCATATTATGAGGACCCAATTGGGCTTTACCTTTCCGTATTTCATAAAATTCTTTAGACACTGCAATTGGAGAAGTTTTGGGACAACAGGAAGATCACAATTGATATGATATTTACTATATAAGTAATAACAAGGCCCCTACTGAACTGAATTACACAGTCACTGAAAAGGAATTTCTTACAGTATTTTATTTCATCAACAAATTATGACATTACATTACAGGTTATCCTACTTTTGTACATACTGATCACTATACTATTAAGTATTTAATGAACAAGGTACAATTGGGCAGGTGGGTATTTCTTTCATACTGGACTGGATTTTGAGATAATAAGGTGTGTGAGAGAAGATAACGTATATGACCTTTTAAAGGCTTTTCACGATGGGCCTTGTGGAGGCCACTTTGCTGATAAAAGAACTGGATACAAGATACTCTAAATGGGGTTTTACTAGACAAATTTATTCTAGGATGCTAAAAATTATGTGCAAACATGTGATAGTTGTCAGAGAATGGGCCATCCTATTAGATCATATGAAATTCCATTGCAACCCCAACTTGTGATAGAGACATTTGAAGGATGGGCTCTTGATTCTGTTGGGCCCATAAATCCTCCATCCAATCAGAAACATTACATACTATTCTGCACAAATTATATGACTAAATGGGTTGAAGCTAAGGCGCTCACTAGATCCACAAAGAAATTTGTTTCAGACTTTCTATTTGAAGACATATTTAACAGGTATGGGATACCTACATAACTAGTTACAGATGGAGGACCACCATTCACATCTCATTTGATTAAGGAACTTATGGAGAAATTTCACATTAAACATCAGATAGTTTCCCCCTATCATCCACAAGGAAATGACCAAGTGGAAAGTACAAACCAAGTAATTAAATCAATCCTTACACAAAATGTAAAAATTCATCATAGGGATTGGGATGAAATACTACCTAAAGCACTCTAGGCATACATAACCACTTGGCAAAATGCAATAGGATTTTCTCCCTATGAACTTGTGTATGGAAAGAATGTTGTTTTTTGGTTGAATTTGAAATCAAAACATTGAAAACTCTTTTGAGTGTGAACCTGGATTTGACAGAAGATCAAAAGAAAAGGCTTGAAAAACTTAATGAATTAGATGAAAAATGTTCAACAACTCTACACCAAACTTTTGTAATCCCAACAACGCTCAAAATGGCATGATCGATTTATTAAGAAGAAAATATTTCATAATGGAGAGTGGACGTTGTTGTATGATTCACGCTTTAAGGATTTCAAAGGGAAGTTGAAAACATGATGGCTCGGTCCATATAAGGTAGACACCATATTTGATAATGGGACTGTTAATCTAATGACCCTCGATGATGAAGAAACACCAATATTTGCAAATGGACATCATTTACGACTGTATCAACGACCATTCTCAAAAGAAACATTTATTTCTCAAATCGCTTCAAATTCAAGTTATCACTTTTTCGATGAGGAGGAGATTGCTCCTGCTCCATTGAAATCTTAAAATTTTTACTGTGCATTTTTAGTAAATCATATACATAAATAAATTGCACATTGTTTCGATTAGCATAAAAACTTAGTTAATTTATTTTATTTCTGGTTTTATTAATAAGAGTGCCAAAGATTTCTTTTGGTAGACTTGTTGTTTTAGACATTACAGGAAGCGAAAGAATAATCAAAGTAGAATATCAAATGGATAAATTTATGCATTATTGTTTTTCCATCATTTGGCTGAAACACTACTATTTTTTCACTATTTCACTGAAACATCGCTATTTTTCTGCCATTTCGTTGAAACATCGCTTCTTTAACGTCATTTTCTAAAACACCTCCATTTTTCTTGTTGTTTTCAAAAAAATCCTATTTTGTCTGCCAATTTTATTGACAAATGCTTAGACAATACTATTTTTCATTAATTAGTTGTRRATTTATTAAAAAGTACYGCCAATTTAAAAAATGCCAAAGCAATGTCATCATCCTCCATTGGTAAGTGTCTAAAGGTACATTACTATTCTTTGCATGTGCGATAATGAGGGATATGAAAGACGAGTAATGATTATTCCTTTGTGGCATTCCACATTATTTTCATCGACCAATTATACCCTTTTYTAGAGTATGCCACTTCATAATCCATTATACCTCTCTGAATCTACCTCGATTCCATCTAGTCATCATCATCAAATTGTCCACCACCTTTCCTTKCCATAAMTAATKTACCTGCTATGCATGCATAACTTTGCAATTATGCGATTCTAAGTCTGAAACAAGGAGACGAGTTGAAATTCCAAGCGTTGTAACTAATAAACTRAAATTTTCAAATATGAGTGGACTAGTTGTGCTRCATGAGACTTAATATTTGTCTTCTCTTCTCTAGTTTACGACATCATACAAAAATTTCGAGGAGGTAGGATGGATTAATTATTTTGAATGGATGAGAGGGTTTGATAGTGCTATGTCACTGGAATTTTCTCAAAATTTAGAAATAAACTATTCAAGGGAAGGAGGAATAAGATTTGAAGTAACAAAGGAAACCATAGAAAAAGTTATTGGTTTACCCAGAATCAGTACACAGTGGTTTTGCCGAAAAATTCCACTTCCCACAAAAAAGACATATTTTTTGGAATAGGGAGAGTAAGTTCAACCCAGAGGATGAGTGACAACACTTGAATCTTTACCACATCCATGGAATCAAATTGCTATATTCTTGAAAGAGTACATCACCTGTGAAGGTAGGTACAAAGTTGTTTACAATCATGAATTCATTTTGTTATCCCATATTCACCATGGTGGATTAGTAAACATGCCTTACTATCTGGTAAAAACTCAACAAAACATGGTTCATTATGCTAGATGGGAAAGAGTGCCAGTAACATGCATCATGAATCATGGATTGATAAAATTGATAGTAGATAGGGCACTAAATATGCAAAATATACCCCCTCCAAGACTTATATCCAATAAGGCAGAGGAAGAAGATGAAATTGAAACTGACAGTGATAAGAGAAATGAAAAAAAATTGGAAGAAGAAGGGAAGAAGAGTGGAGAAACTGAGAAAACAAATATCCCTACAGCTATGTCAGAAACTATGATGCATTCATATCATAATGACCAGGAGGTTTTTGACCCTGATTATGTTGATCAGGAGGAGCCTACATAAATATTTGAATAGATTCCTCAAGGATCATCCAGAGTGGTCCAATCAAAGAATTAAGGGGGAGATAATGAGAAAGAAGGGAGTACAAGAACACCCTCTGAAAACACTGAAATTATACCAGAAAATGTTCCAATGGAAGAACCTACATAACTTAATATAGAATGAGAGGACATGTAGGAAGAATCATACACTCTACGTGATGATTCTTCACATCCTTTTCTCAAGGATAAAATAGAATTCATTGAAATAAGTGAGCATAGTCCTCCCACAACGTTTCAACCATGCATAATTGAGGAAGAAATTCCTCCATCAGAAAAAGGAAAGAAAATATCTTCATCAAATTTTATTTCTAGTCTTCCTAAATGAAGAACCAGAGCCTCTATCATAGTAGAAGCAACACAAATGAAGAAAGTTGATATTGTAATTCCCATTCTTCATCCTCATTCACTTGTTGTTGTAACACAAGAACCAGTAAGTGAAAAAAAACAAAGAAAAGTTGCAACTGCTCAACAAGAACCAGTTGACAGCCCAAATATCAATGTTGCTCATACACAAGGACCCATTGTTAGATGAAATAGAATAAATAGTACATTCAAAGAAACCAATAAGAAGGCCAACGAAAAAGAGAATCAACTTGAAGAATTGATTTATGAGAATGAATTGTTGAAACAAGAGGTCTCAAAACTGCGTGCATATTTGGAAGAAATGAGGAAATCCAAGGTAGGATATCGTACCTTAGGTACATTGGAAAATGTTGCATCAACATTTAAAAATATGGGAGATGAAATTGAAGAAGGACCCCATGAATATATGTGTCCTGAATGTGATAACATTTTCAAAGGGGATGGATATAAAGTGATTTTTCAAGAGGAACAAATACCTATTAAAAAATAACAACGTGTTGAGATTCCTCCTAAAACAACTAAAGAGATACAGTCTGTTAAAAATTAGAATCCAAAGGACACCACTGTCACACACGAACCAGTGGTGCTAATTATGGAAAACACTCAATTGTTTGATGTAGAAACACAAGAACCTCCATCTGTGGATAAAGTAATATAGAATAAAACCCTAGCTAATATTGTTGATGAATCCATACAAACAGAGGATCCCTTGGAATTTGTTGATCATGATGTGTAGAATGAATACCTATTGGAATTCATGGATAACAATATGCAAACAGAACCTCAACCTGATAATGAAAATGTTATTTTTCTGTTAGATGAAGTGAATAAGTGGAAGTACCAAGTATCATTATTTAAACAAAGTATTATTCCATTGCCTCAACATGAAAAATCCATTAGGGAATTAATATAAAAATGGGTCGAAGAATTATCATATCAGAAACATAGATAGGATAAAGAAGAAACTAAGTTAAAATAATTAAAAGAGMTAAGAACTCAGATCAAAATGTTGAGACGGGAGAAAAAGGTTATGTATACAATGATGAAACAAGTTTTAATTTGAAAAATTCCTTCTCCCTCTTACTCTATTTTCTTATATGAACAATTGACTATCTTCAATATGAAATCCATTATGGAAGATCGGCCACGCAAAATGACTTTGGTCCCTAAATTTTTAGAAACTTTCTTTCAAAGTGGTATAACAGATCAACATTTGCTTTGTGAACTTTATTTACATGAGCATGCATGTCAAATAGACAAAAGATTCAATATGACACCATTTGTAGGGGACATTCAACTTCGATAATTCACCTATTTTTTCATCAATCAAGTCACATGGTTGAATTATTTTTAAACGGTCCACAATAATGAATGATCATCTACACTATGGATTAGAACTGAACTACAAAACTCTACCTCTTATATTACAACTCATAAAAAAATTCTTTCATCTCTAGAAAGGTTGAATAATGTAGAGGCCCTTCACAAAAAGGAAATAGAACGATGTCAAAGAACTATTGTTGATCAAAAATATTTAGCAGTATAATAAAGTATATTGAGATGGTAAATAGACATCGATTCCTTAAATACAAAAGAACCATACAATCATGATAATTTTATACAAGCTTTATCTCATGTTCCAGGATATATAAACTATATTCAAACTTGTGGATGGAAGTAGATAGGGATGAATTTTCATTTTCCACTTATTTTGTTGCATGTGAACAAGTATCATTTAGTGTATAAGTTGTCAAAGAAGTTTGAGAAATAATGTTGGGAATAATTTATATGGACTAATGGCTTCAGACCTACAGGAACCAAAACAAATTCATCATATAACATCTCCAATCTTCATAGGAGGAACTCATTTTCAAACTCAGACTCATATTAGCCAGGATTGCATGAGTTCATGCAATGGAGCAGTTGGGGGGAGATGTTGGGTGATGGMAATGACCTTTTTTTCCACTACTTTCTTATTCCTTTTCATCCATTTTTCCTATATTAATCCATTCATACTATTGAAATTAATACCAAATTATTCCCTTAGGAAGAAGCTAAAGCATATTATTCACCTTTTCATATTCATACATAATATACATGAAAAGTAGAGTAATGTTTCTTTATTTGGAAATTTATTCATTAAATTAATAAGAGTTGCATGCATTTTCAAAAATTGTTGAAACATGGGACTTTGAGTATCAAGCGCTGATACACAGTCGACCGTTGATCCAACCCTTCAGATCGGGTCATATTCCATTCACCAACTTAGTGGGAGAACTAAAATTTGCACAACAAATCATTCGGCGTAGTCGATCAATAATAGAATACCACATGGTTAACAACCTCTTGAATGATCGCAAAATTGCATTATTTCTGGAATGTAATTATTTTGATGTAACGATCTCCCTTTCTAAAATATCATAAACAACTTGAGAATCTTTGATTCTCAAGACTGTTCCTCATAAAAAGATCTCATTTCTTATTCAGGGAAGATAGAATATTTAAAAAGGGGGAATTCAAACATTTTTGGGGGGTTTAAGAACTCATATTGGCATAGCAATTGTATGAGAAACATAACAATGTTTTGTAATATTTAATTTCACAGTTAATGAGAAATTTGGTAGCTTCCAAAAATTCTTAAGCAATTGTTGTGTGAGATATTATTTATTTCTAGTGGACTACGAAGGAGGAGAGGGCCCACTTCCAACAAAGATCGACTTGTTCAGTTAGCTTAACATTTTGATTTTGAAAGAATTTTCATTTTTTGAAACAGTTAAAAAAATTTGCTAATACAAATTCTTTCTTATGTGTGTTGAATTAATTGATGAATTGATTTGGTTGATGTGTGAATTCTCATGAGAAGTTTTCCTTTTAATCTCCTGTAGTGTGTTTATCGATTTTTGATACACCTTATACATCTCACTGGAAGAATTCATAATGTCTGTTTGAATAGATCATTGAAGCAATTTTTGGTTTATATTGTGATTTATTTAAATTATGCCATCATGCTTTCCTAGATAACAATTTTCTCCTACAACAGTAGAATAAATTTCCTTCCTACAATTGTAACTTGGGTTTATATTTTTGTAATGTAATCCAGGATTGTTTACTATAAACATAGGTATTTTCATATCCATGTCATGTTTCTCCACTACCTATGAAAATCCATAGCCATGACAAAATCACCCCAACACCATAAGAATTACTCCATTACTAATGAGCATCCATAGTCCTAGTGAATATATTTACATGTCCCCGTGATTAGTTGAATTTTTGTTCCTAATAATTTACCGATAAATATTTTTTTATTATACACTTGATGGGGAAAAATTACCCTTTACAAGTAGGTGGGTATGATGTTTTTTTTAAGTGATAAGTTTATCGATTGACCATACCTGAGTGATAATAATATCCCCTTAAGTTATTTGTCCTTAAATGTTCGACCTGTCACCTTTTGTTATGGTTCATTGATTTTATCATGAGTTTATGGAACCCTTTAGCCAACTAACTCATTAACTAGCATCTTGATTTTCAAAGTCATCAAGGATTTAGTCACTTGGAATTTTCCAAGCCCACCACTACTCTAATAATCTTGGACGTCCTTATAATTCATAGCTTTTCCCCATCCTATTTTTTTTATGATGATGATGTAGAACATATGAAGTTTACAAGGATTGTCTAGGTGTACATTATATTTGTGGACCTCATTTAAAATAAAAATTCTACAAATGTAAACTTCCATCAGTGCAATATCAACCAAAAATTCTAAAAAATAAAGAAAAATAATTGGAAGTCTAAAGAAAAATTACAAATTACCAAAATTACAAAATAAAGAAAATAAGTGTAAATATAAATAAATGTAAGAAAATCTATAATTCAAAAAATTTAAAATGGAATTCTAAAGAACGAAATGAAAGAGAAAATATGAATTAAAATTCTTAAAATTGAAGGAAACAAAAAACCTACTAAATCCAAGCTAGATGCCTTAGTGTCATCTAACTAAAGTATTGTTGTAGAATTTTTTCATTGAGTAGGAGGAGATCCAAATTCCCCTCCATGTTTTTCCATTAGTATGTGCCAATAGAAATACTATCATCCACTTGGAATGGATCAATATAAAGATATGGAAAATTTGAATTATTTCATTAGGATCATTTAGTTTATAGAACATGAGAATAAGATTTCTTACTTGGGAATTCTTAACACTAGATGTTCATTTATAGAACCAACATTTAACAATTTATTGGTAGTGCATGGACTAGAATATTCTACTTAGATATCTTCTATATTTGGTAGGATATCATTTCTGTTTTGGATAATATAGGACCTCTACCCATCTTCAAATTGATATGGCAACAAGGAAGGTAGAAATATATTCAAAGCAAAAAAGGCTTCCTTGCAATAAAAATATAAAGTAAGGAAAGGTTCTTAATGTCTCTTTACGAATTATTTTGTTAGGGTCCTACCATAAACTCCCTACTTTGGGTACTTAGTAGTTGTTACATTAATGTGTGAGGTTGTCTTTTTTGAATAAGTCCCATTAGATAGTTATTTGGTAATTACTTAATGTAAAAAAATTCCTCACACATTGGGATGCATGTATCATGACAATGTTCATGTAGAGGAAAAGGATCTAGTGGAATACATGGTTTAGGAGGTGCATTGGTATCCTTGGAGGCTTGGAGGAGGATCATTGAAGTCCTTGGAAACTTGGAGGAGGAACATTGGTCATATCCAATCATCACACTTAATCATAAGAAGATTTATAATCATACTAATAATCAAAGCAAGGTATCCAATCATAGAAATAATAATAACAAGGTATGCAATCATATCACTAATCATGATCATAGCAAGGTATCTACCACATATATACATCTTCAATAATAATATGAAACCAATCAATGGCAAGGTGTCCAACACATGTGCATACATATCATTAAATATCTCTTTAATAGGGCATCCACATATGTATGCATCATATGAGGGTGAATCATATATATGCATCATATGAGGGTCAATTGGCATGCATGGCATGCATGCATGGCATGCATGCATGTCAAGTGGCATTGAAGCATACACAAGTTTCATGCATGCATAACAAGTGTCATGCATGGCATATATAAATATCATGCATGGCATGCATACATGTCCAGTTATATGCTGAGTTGGCATGGCATGTAGTACCAAGTCACCATGCTAACTTTTTTTAAGTTGAAGTTCCAAATTTATTTTAGTTTAGTTCAGTTCAATTCAGTTCTAACTAAGTCACTTCTTCACTTCTTCAGTTCTAATTCAGGATTAAAGAGTTAATTTCAGTTGTAGATACATGCAGTGACTTGGGCTATTTTAAGCCACTCTTATCCTCCTTTAAGTAAGAAATCAACCCTCATTCTAAATAACTATATATGGGTTGCGTATGAGTGAGAGGAGGCATGTCAATATCAGTCGAGAACTAGGGCATATATCAATACACTTATTGGGTGCATATCATTCCACAATAAAGGAACATATCAGTCCAGGACAACACTTATATCAATCCCAGATCTGAGCATAAATATTAGTCCAAGATAGAGGCAAATAAACAAGTGTAACAACAATGTGCATCAGCCATATACTAGGTGTAACAATAGCTATAACACCAACGCGCATCATCCATATAACATGTGTAACAACAATTGTAACTTAAATGTGCAATAGCCATATAAGGCACATATATCATACCTATAAAAGTAGTGAATACCAGTCATAAATAGGTTGTTGTGAAAGTCTATCAAAGGCACATGCAACATAGTTTTAATCAACAATATGACAGTCCCTGTTGATTCCTTGGAAAGCTATTTAAGAGCATATTTTCATGGTCGAAATGTTGTAAGTGGTCAATCATTATCTTTGTGATAAATGAATATTTGTTTGTTGGGGTTTTTCTCCCTATATAGGGTTTTCCCAGGGTACTTGTGGTGTTAATATGCATGTTGGTTATTCTCTATGGTTTAGATTGTTCATTTTTGGTTATGGATTGTGAATCTAAGTTTAAATTATAGTCACATTTAAAAGAATCCTACAACCAATTGATCAAGCCCTAAAATTTAACAATCACATAGGTGTCTAGGTTCATCATACTCAATTATTAGTGGAGGTAATAATGAAGGGATGTTGAGTATATAATGCCATAATCAACCATCAAGGATATATACATTTATCAAGTCATACATCTATCACGTGGCATGTAAATTTATAACTAGGAATCATCCTGAAATAAGATTCTAACTAATACTATAAAACACCAAATGATCTAATGTATAGGACTATAAAAAGCATGCAACCGTAAAAGACTATAAAAAACATCAAACTGTATGAAATGTGACCTATGCTCTTCTTACTCAATTATTTGTAGAAAAATTGGATAAAGTAAGATAAAACTTGGATACTATGACCAAGAAATGCCTTAAAATAAATTCTCACACGCTTGATAGCTAGCGAGAAAACAAAAATTAAACTTTGAAATTGATTAAACCAAGTCATGGAAATTCACATATAGGTGGTGTGGAGGTACAAAGTCCTTGTCCTACTTCTTTTCTCCATTTCTACCGATCCCTAGATCTATTTTTAAAGCCCAAAAACCATTAAGTTCAATACACTTGGCATTTAATATTATGGTGCTAATGTGACCTCTATTATGTTTAGAAATTTTATCTTCCCCTTTGATACTTATGATTCAGATTTCTTTTACGTCTAAAGGGGAACTTCAAACAAAAGTCT
>JASDQU011443345.1:23032-33156 GCA_032191745.1 Picea mariana | reverse complement strand
AGCTTCAGACCAAGGAAGTTCCTCCAAACCATAGACATTTTTGTTCTTTTATTATCAACAACAGGTCACCCCCAAGCCAGGGCTATGAATCCACAAGGATGGGTCCTAGGCCAAATCTAAAACACACAACAGTTGGATAACTAGCTCTCAAGTTTCCCAACCACACAACAAATATGAATTTCCAACTCTCTTCCCCCCTCAACCTGCACAACCCAAAGAAATGGACACCCTTCTCTGCCATGCAGTCCCTCAGGCTATCTCATTTCTCTCCAATGATCTAGTGCTATTGATTAGGAATTATCCCTACTAGAAACTCCAAGGATTCTCAACTATGGACAATTTTATCCGATATGCCATCAATCTCATAACTAGCAGGCCTTTCATCACTCAAGCTATCACAATCATTTTAGCACTCAAAACAATCCAAAGTACACCAACTCTCTTATACCCAGACTACACAACCCAATATAATGGACCTCTTCTCTTCCACGTAGTCCCTCAACCTGTCCATCTCCTTCCAGGGCTTCAGTGCTTCTGGTCAAGAATATCCATGCTTGGACTCTCAGGATTCACAACTATGAGAAAAATTAACCAAGATCCACCCAAACAACCATGCATATCCATGCTTAGAACAAGAGAACACAAATTCAGCTTGAGTGAGTGAAGGAAAAATGAAGAAGAAGAATGAGAAGAACTGGACAAAGAACCCCTCCCAAAAAACAACCCCCCAAGGGATGTTTAAATAATTACATGAAGAAAAGAGCCACATGGCCTCTTTCCCAAGAAGCTCATGTAACCCCTTTTCTCCATAAAATAAATTATGGGTAAATAAAATAATAATAAAAATGCTTAGCCCCTCAAGCCCCCTCTCTCATGGAATCATAGCCCCTATCTCTTTTTTCCTTGTTCGTCTTGCAACCAACGGTGTATTTTATTAATTCATAAGAAGTATTACTTTTCCTAGGCACTCTGGCCCCTTTTCAACTTTACTAGCTCACCAGCCTAAGTCACAATTACATAATACATTCTATTTCAGAAGGGTTAAAACCAGGGTGTTACAATTTATCTATGGAGCTTCAGATGGTTATCTTGTGTAGGGAGGTTGACCTTGGTGAATTTGTTTTTGGAAGAAATTCCAGTTTATTGGATGTCTCTTTCTTGTATCCTAAAGGGTGTTTTTGAGAAGGTTAGGTGGATTTTATTTAGATTTCAGTGGGAAGGATCCAAGGATCTTATTTTCCTTCCTTGGGTAAATTGGAAAACTATATATTTTCATAAATCCCTTGGAGGATAGGGATTGAAGAATATCTTTCTCTTTTCAAAATCCTTGGCTGCAAAATCATGCTAGAGATTGATTTTCCCTAAAGTAATTTCTACGCGAAGCTATGGATTGAGTGCCACGTGTTCGTCTCGATCTACGGTCGAGATTGTCCTCTGGTTCCACTTCGGGTGACTTTCATTCAATGCCCCTTGCTCCTCCTTTTCCCATAGTGTAAATCCTCCGAAGTGGCAGATATTTTGTCGTGCGTCCTTCCCCAATGGACGGTTCAGATGGAGTTCAGAGCTTTGGCCTTCAGGAATTTTTGTGCCTTCACTCCTAAATTCCTTCGAAGTAACTTTTCTTCGAAGTAAATCTCCATGCTCCACATGTCCCTATGTTCATCAATGACTCTTGTTGACTTCAGGAGTTTAGGAAATTTTCTCTTCGGGGATTTTCTCTCCAATTTCCCTGAAGCATCGTATCATCAAAGTGATAAAGTTGACGCCATGTGTCCAACAAACTAATGACTAGGATTTGGCTTCTTACCTTTGGAGCTTCAAACTGCTTCCTGTCAATGGATCCACCTTCTCCTTGCTCTTTTCCTCAAAGTCCACGATCTGGTGACACGTGTCCTTCCCAGATCAACAATCAAAACTGACTTCACTACTTCGCGACTTCGGTGATTTTTTCACCCTACACATAGACTTTTCGTCGAAGTGCTTTCCTCCGAAGTATGAGGATCTCCGCCATGTACCCTTCTATATCCAACAGTCTAGATTCACTTCATCCTTCATGACTTCGCAAAGTTTTCTCTTTGCTGCATGAAAATCTTTCGTAGCTCTTTCTCGCGAACTCTCTGATCTACTTCCAGGTATCCTCCTCGATACCAACGACTTAGATTCACTTCTTCGATTTGGGACTTTGGAAATACCGCTCTTTAAACACCTCCAAACCTATGAAGTGTTCTTTCTCTGAAGTGTAGGATCTAGCGACACTTGTCTCTGCAGGATTGACTACCCATATCTTCTTCGTGACTTTGGGATTTAGGGGTTTTGAACACTTCATTGATGGGTCTTAAACCCCTTAACTCAAAAGTAGGAATCGAACCCACCACTGAGGCCCAATTAGACTCTGTATCATTTGTGATTGGAATGGTTCTCCAGATATCACGATCCGACCAATTTAATCGATGGGCTTTGTGTTTTCTTCTGGAGGCATCTCCTTCAGTCGGGATTTTCTCTTTTGGTATTTTCTCTTTAGTTATGATAAATGTGAGAAAAAACTGGTATAAACTAACTTGACCTCACAGCGATAAGGAAGTCTAAAGACTGGGAAAGGCCGGGCTCAGGATAACCCTCACTCCAGCATGCAGACAACGATCTCTTACCACAGGCCTAGTAATAATACTTTAACCATGTGAGCACTCGATCACTAGCTGAGATTTTAACCTAAATTATCCAAGAAACAAGATGAGAGAAAATTTAACTACTGCAGAAGAGGCTGAGCTTGGGATAACCCATTGCTTAAACATGCAAACGATAATCCTATACCATAGGCCTAGTAATAATATGTTAACCATGTGAGCATCCAATTACTGTTTGAGAATACTAATTATTAGAAGAAAACATTTATATGATAAGATCAATAGCAAGAAAAATAATTCATCTACCATAATCCTTCATCATATATCCACACAATGATTCATCATTTCCATCATTAGAGAAAAGAACAACAAAACAATTGCACCAGATAACTTAACAATATATTCGATAGCTCTTACTTGTTACATCTTCTCATTAACTGAATAGGAAATAGTTCTTCTCCGGGCTCAATTACACATGCATATGATGAAAACAACTTCATCTTTGGTCCAAAAGGACTTCTTCATTCATCGCAGCTCCAAAATAATTCTTAACAACTAGAAAGAAAAGAGTTCTTGCAACAAACCATCGACCTTTAGACCATCGGTCGATGTTCCTATTTATAATATAAAGTCTAAACAATAATTAACGGTAAAATACAATTTGAGCTAATAAAAAATCACCACGTGGCATCATCATCTGATAGTCTTTCAATAGTCCACCCAAGTCGTTTCTTGAAAAGGGTGGATTCTTTCATAATCAGACCATCTGATAAATAGTTCTTCACAAGTATGGGCCCATGAGAATCTGTGATGTTCCATTGGGGCCGCATATATCCCTCTGATGTCTGATGCATGCACTCGGTATTTTATCAAGGTGGAATTCAGCTGTTGCAACATGGTTTTATCTCTGATCGGGTGTTCTGTGAATTGTTGCACCTTTCTTAGCCTCGCATCGGCTACCTTCACGCACTCTTTGGCCCATAGGGATTCTTTTTTGGCATACATCTTGAGCACGTTTCTTATGTCGATAAACTCATTGGGGTTGCCGAACTCAGGGAGCTTGATATATTTCATTACTTTATTAATTTTATCCCAGTGCTTCTGGCACTTGGCATATTGTTCTTGGATCTCTTGATGTGGATCCCATGACATATTAGTCTAGTATTTTGCGGATATCTTTATGCGGTTGAGGATATTTTTTATTAATAGTCGAATTCCATGTTCTTCCTTTTCTTGACCCTATTGGCCTGCCTCAATGTATTCAAGCCTTTCCACCGCTTACTGCACTCTTTCATGCCATCGTTCCATCTCCTTGCATGCTGCGAGAGCCATGAGAGTGTCCTCCTAGAATTCAATTATATTTTCAGTTAACAGGGTTCTTTCTTTCTTATACTCGTTGTAAAATCTTGAAAACTCACTCTTCAAATATGATGCAGTCTGTGTGGCGCCTTTATAATACTCAACAATATGGTGCAAGTGTTCCAGTTCCTTCAGAGTATCCGCTAGTTCTCTTTCATCCCTCCTGGACCTATCCTGGGCATCATCAGAGAGAGATCTTCCCATGCCTATTAGTTTAGACGTGAGAGCATCTGCTATGTTGAGCAAGCTTTCCTCTGTGGTAACCAAAATAGAATAGTCCACAGTAATATTCCTCTTTTTAGTAGTCCTTTGCACGATGACCTTCCTCTTTTGATCATAGGAGATCGCATAGATGGCTTCCACTTTGTCTACTGCCTCTGGTATCTGTTGGTCGCCCCATGTGAGTGTGTTTCCCAAGCTGTCGGTGGTATATATTTGTTCAATATCAAACTCTTGAACCTCCTTGTTTTGCTTCGAAGGCCTGACCTCTTCCTGATGTTTATCGAGCACATGAGTATCAAGTGGAATGGATGTGTCGGGAGAGAGCTCAATACTTTCCTGTATTCTATCCGTGGCATCACCGACATCCTTCTACAGGGATATTTCTTTTGACACGTCCAATTCTGACTTGTCCTTGGGACTACCTGCTTGGGTCTCTGGAACATCGGGCATTTCTGTGTCTAAGCCACTTTGGGCTCATTTTTCTTCTTGTGTGTCCTCTTGACTCTGAACATCAGGAACAAGAGGTGTTTTTTCTTCGGCTTCCTTTTCTTCTTCTATATGCACAGAGGTTTTCTGAGATGCCTCTGGACTCTCATCATCATTGTATATATCTATGAACTCAGAAAGAGGGTTAGGCACACTAGTTTCGACCGACACCCGACCCAACTTTGATTGAGTTGTCACGCTTGTCAGTGAATCGGCTGGCTGCAGTGTGGCTTCAGGGTCATCTGGCCCATTGATGTTACTGGGGTCTGTGAGCTCAGAGCCGCCTACCCCTGTCGGGCTCTCTTTTGGGTTACTGGTCGAAACGCTTGATAAGAGGGTCAGATCATTCGACGCCAGATCCATTATTTGATGAGCATGTTGGAGAAATAGTGTCCCTCTATCCCTTGCACCTGGAGTTCCAAGAAAATTCTGGTTCTGTACAGGGGCTTCCTGGGGAGCTTCCATCGTTTCAGCCGATTTGAATGTTACCCTTTCTTCCCTAGTCCTGAGAATTTATTCCACTCTTTGTGCTCTTTCATCCAAGGTCACCGCTTGATCTTCCCAACTCATGGCCTTGAACTTGGTTATTCTAGGGTCAACCATTCTTGCCACCACCTCATCCCAATCTTGAGCATTTTCAGTGAAGATTTTATCCTCAAACCGATTGTGGGCATAAGGCCAACAGAACGATACTTGTGATGCATGTTTCGAGACCAGACCCTTGGGATCGTGATTGTGAGAACGTCCTGTCTGGAACCGAAATTCCAATTGACTTAATCCCTCTTGCTTGGCCTGCACAGTGTCTTTAACTTGGTAGAAGACAATATGAAACCCATAGGGTATGAATGCCCACTTCTTATCCTTCACCAAAGTGGTGTTGTACCCCTACAAGATAGTTTGCTAACATATTTCCCCTAGTACCAGTCAGTCGGGGAAATATATAGGTAGAAACTATGGTGCTCCTGTGGCACCGAAAACCCTAATGTAGGTTTCACGCTCGTCCAGGTACCAGTGACTGACTTTTGATATAAATTTTTTGGCCACATCAGACAACCTTGGGCACTCTTTATTGAATAGTAAGAAATGAATAGGTGCGATAAATTGGTCGCAAATGAGAGAGTAGGATCTTTTATACTTGTTGTTCCACAAGATGTTAAAATAGACATGGACCAGGAGCTCAGAAGTGTTCCATCTCAAGTTCATTCCTACGAAGACATTTCTTGCACAGATGATGTCCAATAGATAAGACGTCGTGTAGAAGGCAAGATTTTCTCCTTCCTTCGGCTGCTGAGCCTGTAGAATGTAGGTGCTAAGATGTTTGGAGATGATCGCGCCCTAGTCAAACCTTTCTCCAGAGATGGTGACAGTATAAGCAAAAGGCATCCATGCCTCCGAAAACCTGGAGCAATCTTTTTCTCCATGCAACCGGCAAAGGAGAGCCATTAGATAGATATAAGGTTGTCTGAGGTTGGCTGTCAGGTACCAGCCATAGTTTCGGTTAGTGAATTTTTTTTCTTCTCTCCACCAGGACGCCATGATTTTGCTGGTGTCGTGCTTCTGATAAAACTTCACAAAAAAATTCATGTTCAAACGTTCATCTGGATCCCTGAGCTTGCAATACCTTTGGACTTCTACAGGGAGGAAAACCCTGATGATTTGACCATTATCATCATTAATTACACACTTTTGTGCATCGTTGTGATAAATAATCCATTTCAAAAGTTCAATGCAAGGGAATACGAGAGTCCTGCTCGCCACCATGTGTAGGTAAGCCTTGTGGATGTTGATGAAGACCTCATCATCCATCTTCCTCATGTCAGGATCGCTATGAGGGGCATATTCAGTGAATTCTTCATCCTTGATTTCCTTGAATAGGTCTTCCCATCGTGGGAATCTTGTCTTGGTCCCAATGTTCACCTCTGTGTCCCTAAAGGACAGGGACTAAGTGAAGGCTTCTTTGGTGATCATCTTGATGATGGGCGCTGGCTTGGAAGTGAATTCCAATTTTCTTGCAGTGGCTGGGGAGGAGCCTTCTCCTGCTTCTGATTCTTGCAGCTTTGGGACTCTAGGAGATTTCTTGGTGGTATGTTTCTTTGGAGGCATCGTTCCTACAACCGAAGATGCTCAATTAGGGCTGGCACATAGAATAATATTAGATCTTAATTTATATGTGAAATGAAATCAAAACCAGATTGGTACATACCTGTATGCTTGCTAAACATTGTTGCTTAATACTCACTATACCTTGGAAGCCTTCTCCGGGTCATTCGTCTCGCTCCTCTGGATGTTCTGAACCTCTTTGCATGCAGAATTCTCTGGCTCATAATAATTCAGGGTAATATAATGAGAGAGAACTTACCAGTCGCATCAAACTGTTAATACAAGTAATGGGATGAAAATTAAACTACTTACCGCCAATTCTTGGTAATCAATTTTACGTAGGTTGATGGCAGAGGCGCAAAGGGAGATGCATTGTATCTATAGGTTAAAATGGTCATTAGGCTTTGTGCATGAATTAGAGAATAATGCGCGATATTGGAATTAATCAATCAATTAAATGCATCGTATCTAGCGTATCTTAGAGCTAAAACGTCCCATCGTGTCATTTTATGAATGGGGAAGTCAGGGATTGGCACAAATCTACGAGATTCTTCATTGATAATACTTACAAAAATAAAAACCACTGATGCTAATTGCTTTCTTTGGATGGTTCTGACGTGACACGTGGCAGATAAAGATAGGTGTCTGGACTCACGAATGCCAACAGAGGTGGTAACCTTCTTTCAGTTACACGCTCTCTATCCTAGCCTAGGAATCACCAATGCCGATTAGATATCAGGGGTTAGTAACTGGGGATGAAATTATCGCATCCTTTCCCTTGGGATATCTTCTTGGAAATTCGTCGATGCCAAAATGTTTCTATAGGATCAGTCGTCAACGATTCCTCCCTTTCCTCGCAAACAACTACTTCCTTTCGCATTTCGCTGATGCTGAATGAAATCGGTCATAGGCTAATTTATTGTGCAATGATTATCACAAAAGAACAACTCCCCATTTACCGATGTTGACGAAAACCGGCGATCGACGTCCTTAGTTTTCTAGGACGATTTTCTTTCACCTATGATTCTTCCGGGTGCTGAAATTTGGACGCGTCAAGTGAAATGACTTAGTGGTTGATTCTTTAGTCAAATGTTACTCCCTTTAAGTTGTGGTGGTTTCGACACGCTCAGGGGAAATTTTAAAGAATCAAGGAGAAATTGTAGAAAACAAAGATAAGCAAAAACAACGTTGTTTCGAATTAAACAATAAGTGGTACTCAAAAAGTAGAGTTTGGCAGAGACTTTTTTAGGGTGTGTTGAGAGCTCAACACACTCCACTCCCACTTTTTTCCAAAGTGATTGTCTCCAAAGTATGCATATATTTTCCATGTGTCCCTCCGGACGATGGATGATCCCGATCTACTTCGGGACTTCAGCGAGTTAGCTCTCCAGTGCACATAAAGGAAATTAAAGTCTGTGCACTTTACCTGAATCCAATGGATGTCGATCCTTCATGCTTAGATCTAGTGGCTGGGATCTATTATCCTCCTCGGCATGATCCTCCTGTATGGATGTGGATTTAACAGTCCAGCTCTCTCCTTACATTTGATCTGACTGTTGTTATCACTCCTCCTCCTGATCTTCAAACTTCTCCCCTATTGGAAGAATTTGGAAATATTCAAAGGCTGCAACCTTTGAGCCTTCTCCTGTGAACCCACTACTTGGGTCTCGATTTCACTTCATTTTCTGAGCTTTGGAACTTGGAATAATTCTTATTTTGGTGCACACCTTGGGCTCTCTTCAATGCAAACCTACACTGTTTTTACAATTTGAACCTATGAAATTCCTTGGCCTGCACTTCACTATGCAAGGTCACTGTGCACACTTGCACTATCTTTCTCGAGCCTTGTAGTTGCTTGGATTTCTGAGGGACTCAACCCTTCTACTCCCTCAAAGAATTTTTCTCATGCCCTCCTGGCAACTCAATGCTCTTCCTCCTGAACTTATGAACTTGAAATTAGTTCGCTTCTACGCACACTCCTTGTGCTTTCCTAAAACCTTTCAGACCTACTCAACACTTGTCTAAGTACTGACCTGGTGCACACTTTTCACAGGTCGTTTCTTGAGTTTTTTTCTTGATTCCTAAACTTTTTAGGTTCACTGATGCATCTCTTGCATCCACTCAATGCACACTTGCAGAGCTCTCATACAGAGTTTTCAAAAACTGTGTGAGTGTCCTCCTCTAACACTTCTCTTCTCTGAACTCGAAACATAGTTCACTTGTGCACACTTGTAGCTACTCAGTGCCCTACTAGAAGAGCTCTATAAAGTTTTCCAATAACTCTCACTATGCTTACTCCTATGCAAAATTTCCTCCAGGGTGTTCAGTAACCCTGAGGCTCCTCCTCAAGATTGTGAATTCTTCTGGTGTTCCCTCCTGGCATGTTCTCCTCTGAACTCAAAGTAGAATTCAGATGCACACTCCTTGTGTTGGCTCACAGAGTTTTAAGACTCTGTCATGCACTCCTTGCACTTAACCTAAAGAACCCAGAACAACTCAACAAACTCGCAGCTAGATAGTGAATCTTATCTTCCTCTTGCATATGGAACCTATCACATACATCTACAACATAAACTCATAAACACACAGATAACATTCATCAAATACAGGGAAATGCACATTGAATAATATGCAAGAAAAATGGCTATCTTTGTATTAATATGAATGTTTGGTTAGAAATGTGTGATCTTGGACTGCAACTGATTCTTGACTCTCTCCTTGGCTTACAATGGTTTTTCTCTCAACCTTCAGCAGCCTCTATTGGGAATATTTTACAAATATTTATACAAGAGGAGACTCATTGAGTCTTTCCCTCCAACTACTCTAGTGGTGTCTCATCACCATTTACAACACCTATCTACTAAGGCTTATTACAATAAAAGACCATGTACATCTCAGATATGAGGCAAAGATCAAGATCCATTCCAACTCAGCCTAATAAAGAAGACTTCATCTACTTCCTATACAAAGGCATGAGTCGACTCTCCTCAAGCCTTACAAAATTTAATTTGCTTTAATTATATTTAAAATTTAAATTTGAGGGAAAAATGAGAGGGTTGGTGCCTCTCCCCTCCTTAAATGCGCTTTGATGTGATGGAATGCAGGCACATTGTTGAGGTGGAAAGGATGCTCCTACATCACAGAAGAAACTAAAGAGTTAATCACTAAATAAACCTTCTAGGCTTCTGGGGCTAAGAATGACACCTTGAATCACCAAAAATGATCTATGGAGGGCATGCTTTGCCTTTAACTAGGTATATAAGTACCATTAGCAATTTTGTAGCAATAGGTTTGGGTCTCAGGGACTTAAACATGCTAAGGGGAGGAAACATG
>JASDQU011443343.1:0-17731 GCA_032191745.1 Picea mariana | reverse complement strand
CGTTGCTCAAGCATGCATATGACAATTTTATAACATAGGCCTAGTACTAATACATTAACCATGTGAGCATCCAATTACTGTCTGAGATACTAATTACCAGAAAGAAAACACATATGCAATGAGATAATGGAAAGAAAAATAATTCATCTACCATAATCATTCATCACATAATAACACAACGATTCGTCTTCATCTTTAAAGGAAAGAACAACAAAAAATTTCACTAGATAACTTGACAACATAATTAATTGCTCTTACTCATTACAACATCATTCATGAAACAGGATAGGAAATAGTTCTTCTCCACGTCCAATCACACATGCAGTTGATAAAAATAACTTGTCTATGGTCCAGAAGGACTCCTCAATTCAAAGCATCTTCAAAATAATTCTTAGCAACCAAAAATAAAGAGTTCTTGCAGCAACCATCGACCCCTAACTAACTGGTCGATGTTCTTATTTATAACATAAAATCCAACTGAAAATAATGGCTAAGTGTAGTTTGAACAAAACAAAATTAGACACGTGGTGTCCTCTTCTAACAGTTTCTTTAACAGTCAACTCAAGATATGACTTGAAAGGGTGACTTTCCTCATACTCTGACTAACTAATAAATAGATCCTCGTAAGTTTGGGCCCATGGAAACCTGTGCTACTCCATTGGAGACGCGTAGAATCCTCTGATATCGACCGCATGTGCTTGATACTTTACTAGAATGGTGTTTAACTGCTGTAGCACGGTTTGAGCCTTCATCGGATGTTCCATAAATATTTGCACTTGTCATGGCGATGTATCAGTCACCTTAGCTATCTCTTCAGCCCATAGCGAATCCTGTTTGGCATGCGATCCGACTATGTCGCATAAGTCGATGAAATTTTCAGGGTTTCCGAACTTAGGGAATCCTATATCCTTCATCGCTTTATTGATTTTTGGACTTGGTTTCTCCCAAATTCCTTAGTGAAGTCACTGAGCCAATGTTTCTCAGTAGCCAGAGATATTTTCTTGCACTCGAGATTAAAATTGTTTTTTTAGAAATTGCTTACAGAACAATACTTAGAAAAATGTATAAAAAACGTAAGCTGGAAGAAAAACAAATGGATGCATACCTATAAAGCTCACTAAGAATGGTTGTTTGATACTTACGTGATATATGTAACCTTTCATATTACCTGTACCATCTTTGTTGGCACCGCCATTTTCTTCAAATGGGATTAGTTAAATCTGCACACCTTAGCATGGTAGATCGAGTACGAAAAACATGAGAGTCAGAGTCATGTCAGTGGATGGTTGGCCCTTGGGGTAGGGAAAGGATGTCAGAACTGAACATGTGCCAAAAGTACAAGTAATTTCCCAGGATATCGGATAATGTTATAAGTGAAGTCATTAAATTCTTCCAATCGAGGCAGATTGTTGTCACGAGAGTTGCATCAACAAGTGCATCGACCATCATCAACTCATTATGGAGGCTGGGGTAAATGAAAGGAATAAAGATGATCGTACCACACATTCTCCATAATTCATATCAACTACATCTCGCATGCCCCGAGTCATACCCATCACATGGAGGTGGCACGATACTTCTTTGAAATGTCCTATCACAAGGCATTCAATGTCCCCTGGCACGTTCCGACTCACTACCCCTCTCCGTTATAAATTATGGATGTTCTGTAAGATTTCTATTCATTTCTCCGAGCTTATGCACTAGTCGAGATTCATGTTGTGAGCTCAATTTGATCAATCTTTGTGTTTTGGTCTTTTGTCTAGTTATGGATGTCTAAGAAAATATGTTGTCACGCCATGGGATCTCTTCAAAGTGCGAGGCGAGGTCTTCGGAGCAATTAGAGTGCTAGTCCTGAGCCCCAACATGCCTGAGACACATTCTTATTGGCAATGAGCATTCCTTAGGTTCCAAAGGAAAATTCTAACCTTCGTGTGGGAGCTATAGTGTCGCTCCATGTGGATACCGAAGTGGAAGAAACCACACTGGGAGGACGCAGGTTGGAGAACACGCCCCCTCCTCAGCAGAAACCGTGGAGGAGAGGGAGGCCCCGAAAAAACAAGGAATCTGGGGAACACCAAAACCTAGTCGAACCGTGTGCACGCTCAGCTACCGAAGATTCCTTAATGCGTGCTATTTGTCTTGAACTGATCGAAACCCAAAGTCGGGGAAGTGGGAGCAGAACAAGAAGGATGGAAACTTGGGGTTCTGACTTTTGAGATCCTAACCAGTAGCTCGAACAGGCACAACTTTCCATAGATGAACTTTACTAGGAGAATAGGTAGTTACGGCGGCAGTTGGTGGCAAAGAACCCTGAAGTGTCGGAATCGCAAGGTCATGAAGGTAATGTTACCTGGCTTAAAAGACAACTTTGGGAAGCACAATATATGATCATGTAGCTACGATAAGCTCAAAGGGTATCGAAAGAACAAAACATGGAAACACCCCAAGGAGCGTAGAGCAACCCAGGAGAAAATATGCATGCAAAAGAGACATGAATGGCAGACACTATTTTGTTTTCTCGAACGTGACGCATAATTTTTTGGTAAATTTCCCCATTTGTTCTGAGGATCTTCATGTCCTCAATGTGACCAGGTTGGTTGGCCAAAAAGGTGTTGGTAGTGTTTATTATATGTAACCTGAACCCGACATGAATCTTAATATATAGAACATCAAAAATTTGTCGAAAGGATTCAAGTCATAGCAATTGAATGCATCATTTCCCCCTTCATGTGTAAAACTTTGTTCTTGTCTCAGCTTCTTGTAACTTAGCCTTGATTTTATAATTAGCGTAGCTCTGAGTTTCTTTGTGTTTTGGTTGATATTTCCCTAACAAAAACTCCCAACGCCAATTGATGTTGATGTGGCGTTACTGACTTGGGACTCATTAAATAAAACCTGGGAATCAGTTCGTGGGTAATGGTCGGGCTTGGGACTTTTTTTAAGTTGAATGCCCTAAACTGATCTTAGCATTGCGACTGTTGATGTCGGTTGAGTATCGGGGATTGACCTTCATGAAAACTAGCGTGCAGTTTCTTCATGGGTTATATTCCTTCAAATCTCTCGATACCGAAGACATCTCGGAAGTCGGCAGTCGACGATTATTATTTCATTTTGCATTCAATTCTTATTGTTTTAACCTTTTGCCAATGCCAAATTGATCGGTCATCGACGATATTCTTGGTGGTGCTTATCGCAATAGAAATTTCACATCTGCCGACACCGACGAATATTAGGACTCGGCAACTTTTGTTCTCTCTAGCGTTATCTTTCACGCTTAATCCTTCCCGATGCCAAATTCCTTAAGTGCATTCGGGAAAAAATTGACTGTCATTTCTCTTATTTAGATATTAGTCTTTTAAGTTAATGATCTTCACATGTCCAAGAAAGCTTTTAAAGACTTAATGAGAATAAAAAAATGATAATTAAAGGACACATTTTTCATATCAGACAATGCCAAAAGATCAAGTGGTACCCAAAAAGTGAAATTTTACATAGACGTTTTAGGGTGTGTTGAGTGCTCAATAAATGGCGATTCATTGGGTGAAAGTAGAATCTTTGTTCCTTCTTCATGCTTGGCTGGTACGAAAGCTGGTGGTGAAACTTTCCTGGTTTTAAATCAAAGCCTCTTTTACCTTGCAATTTGAAATCCTTTGGTTGATGCTCCCGGGTCTACCTGTGGGGTTTTGACCTTTATTCCTCCTTTGTTTCTTGTAATCATTGACTCATGCCCCTTGTCACAAAGTCTAGGAAATTATTCACTGGTATGAAGTCTTTATTTACGTCTACTTACTTGCCTCGGTGTTGCTCCGCTGCCAATGAGCATCCATAGCCCCGTTGAAGTCACCCCGACATCACATACCTTGCTCCGCTACCAGCGAGTGTCCATAGCCCCAATGAAGATATATGCATATTATCTCCTACTATTATTTCTTTGATAATGAATATCAACATTGCCCCGAGCAAGTGGGAGAGGATGATGTCTGTTTATTTGGAAAAGTGAGATGATCGAGGTGGATCTTTTGCTAGCTTTGTGTTCATGGTTCATGTAGTCCTTTCCGTATTTCTTTATTTCCCTTAAAGTCTTACCAAACCACTAAGAAGACACTTCTATCATTTCTTTGAAGTTGTTCTTTTTCACGGGTTAGATGGAAGGCTCCTCAAAGCAACCGCAAGTTCTTTGATGCTTCTTGTGTTGTGTGTGAGTGATGAGTTTGGAACAGAGTTTGCTATGTCACATTACTTAAGGTCAACCATTGTCTTTCTAATCACAACTTTCAAAAGCGTAGAAATCCAAAATGCAAAGAAAACAAAAATGTATTTCACAATCATGAAATCACTAAAACAAGATACCTCGTTTATTTATTTATTTATTTTATTTTTTTATTTTTTATGATTATATATATTTCGTATTATTGGAAATATTGTTTGAGGTCTTGGCCATTGACCGGGAGGGCATCAGGTTCCCCCCTCAGATTTTGTATTCGATAAGTTCCTACCCCAATATTATCAGCCACCTGGAAAAGTCCAAGCCATAGATTCTGAATCTTAGAATGTTTCCCTTTCGGCTCATTTGCTCGGTCCCATTTCAATACTAAGTCTCCTATTTCAAAATTCTTCTCTTGGGGCTTATTCTTGTCAAACCACCTTTTCACTATGTGCTGGTGAGCTGTGAATTTCGGCTTAGCTTTTTCTCTCTCTTCTTCTAGCATGAGCAGAGTATCAATTCTTTGTTGTATGACCGATGAGGGATCCCCGTTGCAATCTTGGGCTAGTTGAAGAGATGGAAGATAAATCCCATTTGGGAGAATGGATTCCTTTCCGTAAACTAGGAAGTACAAGGAATTTCCTATGGCTTCTTTGGGTGTGACCCTATCAGCCCATAAAGCGTTATGGAGTAGATTATGCCAATTCCTTTGGTTATTTGCAACCATCTTCTTTAGTATTCTTACTAGGTTCTTGTTGGTTGATTATGCCACCCTGTTTCCCTGTGGATAATAATTTGCAGAGTACCTAATTATGATTCCTTTGTCCAAAGCAAACTCCACCAGTCGGGTGAAAGAGAAATAAGATGCATTATCAAAAACCAGGACAAAAGGGACTCCAAACCTCATGATTAGTTGTTTCTCTATGAATTGGATCACCACTTTTTTGTTTACATGAGTCAAAGGGACAACCTCTTCCTATTTTGTGAAGTAATCAGTGGCAGTTAGAATGTACTTGTGTTGTTTTGAAGAGCTTGGTGTAATTTCTCCTATGGTATCTAACCCCCATTGCTCAAAAGGCCTAGAGACAATAATTGGTTGGAGTGGGATTGCTGCTCTCTTCTCTCTCCCAATGCTCATTTGACAAGTTTTACAGTTCCTAGCATAGGTGTGAGCATCTTTGAACAAGGTGGGAGAATAATAGCCAGCCCTCAGTATCTTATGAGTTGTGGTGTTTCCTGCAAAATGTCCACCGCCAAGACCATCATGGATCTCCTTGAGAACTTTGTATGCATCTTCAGGTTCAAGACATTTTAAAAGTACCCCATCATAATCAATCCAGAAGAGTACCGAATTTATGAGGCAATATTGTGAAGATTTTAACTTGATAGCTCTCCTTTCCCTAGAGTTGAGATTTTCAAGGCAGGCCCCATGGTGGAGGTAAGTCAGATTATTATACCAAGACTCGAGCCTTGGGGAAATGTATGAAGCTTCACCACACCATAATGCCATTTCATTCTCCCATCCAGAATCTTCATTTACTTGGTCCTGGGCTTCAGCTGCGAGTTTGCACAACCCTTTCCATTTAACATGTTTGGCAGGTTTTATATCTAGATCAAATTCTTGGACCACTTCCATCCAATTCCCTCTTCTCTCCCCCATCTCTTATTGAGTAAACAAGGATAGGATCGTAGGGTGAGTCACAATCACTTTGGTGTTGTTCTTAAGGATGTAAGACCTGAAGTGCTTTACTGCCTTATATACCACATAGGCTTGTATATCTATGGCTGGATAATTTAGCTCGGCTCCTTGGAGGTTGGTACTCATGAATGACACTATGGCCTCATTGATGTCATCATCCTTATGATTCCATACTGTGGCTAACGACTGGTTGGAGTCGAAAGTGTAGAGGAATAAATCCCTATTGAAATAGAGACTTCGTAGCACAGGGGCCCGAGATATAGCAGTTTTAATATTGTTGAAAGAATCCTTTCATTCATCATCCCACTTAAATTTGACATCTTTTTGAATCATATTTTGTAAGGGTTTGATAGTTTCTGCGAAATCGGGAGTCAATTTCCTCACGGAATTGATTTTCTCGAAAAAAGACTGCATAGATTTCTTGTTGTGAGGCAACGAGAGATGGGATATGGCCTTAATCCTTTCCGGGTCTATGCGAATGCTTGCTTGAGATATAATGTGGCCTAGAATATTACCTTCCTCAACGCCGAAAAAAGTTTTCTTGGGATTTAAGGATATACTGTATCTCCTACACCTTTCAAAAATTTGGGTTAAGTGTTGGCTGTGCTCTTCTCTGTTCTTTGAATACACAGTTATGTCATCTAGATACACTACCACACACTTGTTTATTAGTCCCTGAAATGCTATGTCCATGGCCCTTTGGAATGTCTCTCCTTCGTTGATTAACCCAAAAGGCATGCATTTATAAGCGAAGGTTCCCCACTTGGTTCAGAAGGTACTTTTTAAACGATCCTCCTTCGAAACTAGGACTTGGTTGTAACCTGAGAAACCTTCCAGTAGAGAGAAGATCTTTGAGCCAGACACGGTCTACAGGAGTTGCTCCATTGGCGGGACTGGGTAATTTTCCTTTTCTAAATATTTGTTGAGGTTTCTAAAATCTACGCATAAACGAATTTCTCCAGACTTTTTCCTCACAGGAACCGGATTTTCTACCCATGCAGAATGCCTAACCTGGAAAATGATCTCGGCATATAAAATTTTCTTTAATTCATTATACATGAGAGGTTCCAAGGATGGGTGATACTTTCAGGTCTTCTGTTGGAAAGGTTTTACCTCAGGTTTTAATGGTATAGTATGTTGAATGATCCGAGTGTCGTAGGTTTTCAGGTCTCAGTAGGACCATGCGAAGAAATCTTGATATTGTGTGAATAGTTTGAGATAAGCCTTTATTTCCTCTTTAGATATGGTCTTTCTGAGATTCACATTTTTGGATTTTTGGGGTTCTAAGATTTATAGTTTCATGTAGGGGACAGGAGCTAGCGGCCTTTGCATCCTTAGGCCCCCTAAAGCATTCAAGTCAAACAAATTTTCTAGATTAGCTATCCCCTTCGAGATGATGTGAGATTTTGATCTGTCAATAGGCTGGCCTGTTCGAGGATCAGTTTATGTCGCTTGATCCTGGAATACCTCATCGTCAATGTCTAAATCTTTGAAATTGTCTTGGTTAGTCAAGAAGTTTATGATCTGTTCATCACCTTTAAAGATCTTCCAATTATAGATATTGTTAGGCACCGATGGTTTTTAGAGTAGTTCCACAATGAACTGGGAGGCTTCATAGTCTTCCAAAGGTGATAGCCTTGAAGCAGTTGTGGCCAGGGAATCAACAAGGATGTTCTTTGCTCTCGGGATCGCGGTGATATTGAAAGCTTCAAAATGCTCCATTAACCTATGCACTTCCTGCTGATAATTATTCAGGTGAGGGGAATTGAAATGTATAGTATTCCTTACTTGTCTAACGATAATATCTGGGTCCCCGAAAACTTTCAATTCTTTGATATTCAAGTCTATGCCTTTCTTTAACCCTTGTACTAGAGCTTCATACTTGGCGGTGTTATTGGTGCATTCGAATTCTAGTCTACAAGACAAGAAATGATGTTTACCTTTTGGATCAATGAGGATGCACCCTACCCTTGATCCCTCCTGCGATTTAGATCCATCAAAGTATGTGGTCCAAATTTGTGAACGACAATCAACCTTTTCTTCTTCCTTATTACTTTCTATCTCTCCTATCTCTTGTTCTGTAATTTATAACACAAAATATTGGCAAAAGAGGGTGTCTTCTGTCAGTATTGATGATTTCTCTTAAAATACCATTTCATAGTTTTGAGAGAGAGGGACATCAGATAAGAGAGGGGAAAAGTTTTTGAAGTGGGAATCATAGGAATAATTGCCCAACATGGGGAAATCTATGGATGAGGATTCGTTCAGGGTTTCTAGATCAATGATCATATGTTTCAGATATCTCTCCCTATCGATTTTGATCATATTCTTGTATCCCTTCAGTGGTAACCAAAGGTGTGCCAAGTCTGTGCTAAATTACCCATTTAACTTCTCAGACCAATATCGAATTAGTAATAACTCATAGGCCTCTGAGATGTCTACTACGATGATGTCAATCACTTGTACAAACTTAGGATGTGTCATTATTCTGATCATTACATCCCCGAGTTCCCCCATGACTTTGACCTGGGTCTTGTCTAGTTTTATCACATGTTTATTGCTCTGTAGAGGAACAACATTTAAGTTTTTGAAAATAGACAAGGGCATAACGTTGGAAGATGTTCATGAATCTACCAAAAAATTATGGAGGTTCCTATTGAAAAATTTGAATGTTAAGAGGAAAGGTGGGACAAAAGTCTTCCCCTTCTTATCTTTCGAACAGGTATTCACAGTTGGTTTATTTACTAGTTCTATGGAAGCTAGATTTCTTTCCTGAACATTTCCAGTCATAGGGTCTTCTATTGAGTTCAAATCTTGTAGCAGGAAGTCCTTCTATTGAGGGATCCTGCATATGTCCATGACTGATATGTTAGCTCTTAAATTATTTAAATATTTAGTTGCATTGTAATCCAGTTTGGGCGATTCTCGAGTATGGATGCTTATAGGTTTTTTATTGGGAGAAAAAGGTTCTTTTGGGTGATCAGGAGCTGTATTATTTCTCAAATTTTGGGTAGCAATGATATCTTTTGAGATAGATGGACCTTTACTGCACGTCTACACCACTGAGACCTCGACAAGTGGTTCTCGAGACTCAAACAGATCATCGGAAGGCATGATTAGGTCGGGATCCCATATCAACATGGCTATATCTTGTGGTGGATCAATCTCTTCCTGGTCAACAATATTCATAATTGAACTACTCGATTGTTCAGTCAGGGAGACTTCATCTAGAAACTGATTGGCCAGCAAATTCATGGTATGCACCCACTGAGGGTAGTCTCTTTTGGAGTGTTTTTCCTAGTGATACGTACATAAAGAATTAGATGCTACGTTCCCTAGATTGATATTTAAGTTATTTGGGGGAGGTTCAATCGCCTTGAACAGTGGGTTCCTTTTAAAGAAAGGTTTATAGGGCCTTTGGCCTTGGTTTCCTACCCCTCTGTTTCTCTTCATGTCTATGATCTCATTTGATAATTTCTTAACCATGCGTTGTAGATCTTCTATGTCTCCATTACCCTTGTTAGGAGTCTGTTTTTCTTGTTTCCCTGACGGTCTAGTAAAAAAGAGTCCTCTCCTCGGAGGAGGTTCAACTTCTTTCTTAACTAAAGAAACCTATCCTTCTTTACACCCTTTCATCTGTAATTCTATCATTTTGGCTTCTTCAAAATTCTCAGCTAGGGTTCGTTTAGTATCCCTTTTCACAAACATGGAAATAGAAGCTGGGAGAGCGTTAACATAAAATTTGATTTGCAATTCCTGAGTTGGCTTAGCTTCGGGTTGGAACTTGTTCAATATGGTCATGAATCTTTTATTGAAGACTTTGACCCTTTCTTTCGAACTCATGGTGGTGGAGAACAACTCATCAATCAGAGCTCCCATAGTAGTTTCTTCGGTAAATTTGTCTAGAAAATCTTTCTGGAACTTCATCCAGCTGGTTATAGATCCCATCGGAAGATTGAAGTACCACATGGAAGATGAATTCTAAAACATATAGGGGAAAAGTCTGCATACTATGTATTCATGTTGGACATTCATAAGCCTGATTGCTAGTATAAATTTCTTGATATGATCTTCAGGCAATCCATAGGTTTCAGGATCAAACTTAGGAAGCAACTTCTCTGGATGTCAAGGAAGGTTATGAACTAGTCTCGGGAGGGCCAAAGCATCTCTGGAAAAATAGGGTTGATTTTTCAGAGGTGGGTTCCCCCTTTCATCATTATGGTCATTGTTGCCTTCCATATATTCAGACTCTGAGTAAAACTCCTCCTCTTCCAAAAAATCGTTCGGTTCAAATATGTCATCGGTTGGCGTGTCAGGTATCAAATCAAGAGGATCTTGTATTTCGGTAATTGCAAAATCTATTAAGTCTTCTACTAAGTGCACGAAAACCTCGTCGGGAGTACTAACTGTTATCACACTAAATTCCCTTGGGTCTTTTAGTTTGTTTTCACTCCTTTTTTAAGCCTTAGATTTTAATTTTATTTTAAAGTTTCATCCCTTTATTAGTTTTTTTTTGGTAGGACCCATTAGATGATTAAAGTTTTGAGCTTTAGCTCTAGTTTGATCCTCAAATTGATTTTTGATCCTTGAACATTTTTATCTCATGACTTATTTTTGGTCCCCTTCATGACTTGTACCTAGGTCAATACCTCCCATGATTTGACTGATGTGCCACACCTTTCTCCTCACTCATTACATCGTAGGAATGCCTCATTCTCCTTGATTATCGATGTAATCATTTTTTGAATTGGAAACGCTTCCTACTCATCAGACAGTTCTGTAGTGCCTATCCAATTCATCATACTTCCACCTTGAGTCATGATTTCCATGACTGATAGCATGTCCCTTGTTTTAAGTGCTATAAGTCGGTTAAATATGCCTTCAAAGATCTTTCATTTATGAGCCTTGTAACGATTTATAATATTGAAAGGCTCAATAGTGATGCGCTGCACAAATTTGCAAGTTCTGATCAGGAAACTGCATGTCAACCAAATATGATGTTGCGAAATATTCCAAGACCAAAGTTCTCTCAATTTCATCCTAATATTGAGTTGAATATTCCAACAGGTGTCTATTCCATAGGTAGCCTGTGTTCCCCCCGCCACTTCATATTAATTTTCACAAGAAATTTGCGCTCGAGTTTTAGCTTTCCAAGTTTTCACAGTTGTAAGGGACTTTTCTTTGCATGTTATCCTTGTCTTCTTTCTTTTTCAGACCTGTATCTTCATGCCTATGTCTAAGTCTGATTATTGTTGCATGCCTTAGCCATTGAAATCGCAAGCCTGGAAGTAGCCTATCCTTTGTGTATGCGTTGCGCTACCCAGAGGCGCTGCTTAAACCCTCTCCTCCTCCATTGCTTCCTTTCATCATTGGAGTTTAGAATTTTTTACTCATTGCAAAGAGCCAATTTTAGATTTCCCCTCACTATTTATACTCCAGAATATCTATACAAGCCTAAGGGTATAGATCCTAAAGTCAAGCTTGGCTTACTAGCATCAGTTTGTCTAAAGGGGTCAGCCTTATATATTTGAAAGCCTGAGTCAAATCCTTCCTGGTCATTACCATCCCTTAAGCCTCTTAAAATCCCTCATTCTGAGCCATGGAGACTCCTCAATCGAGGAAGACACACATAGGTGGAAAGGTGGTTAGGATAGAACTGGTGGACATGCATCTTTTTGATACAGAACCCATGGCAAGAGAGGCCTTTCAAAGAGTAGGGTGCCTCTCTTTCTATCAGAACATGTAGAAATCCCATCCATAGGTAGTAAGACAGTTTTCATTACAGCTTGATGGCAGGAAAACCAAGGTCAAAGATTTGGAGTTTGAGGTGACTGAAGCCTCTAGCTCAACTGAAACAGGGATCCCCATTACAAGTGAAAAGTGGTTCAAATCCATGGATTTGAGTTCAGCCTATGCAAAATATCTCTTTAAACCTGGATATCAAGTCAACGATTTGTCTAAAAGTATGCCAAGGAGCCAATTGATTGAACAATTTGACATATTATTGAAGATCATATAGAGATATTTTACTTGTGAAGGGAGATTTAACACTTTGTACCAGTACCATATACGGTTGTTGTTACATTTTACTGGTAAGGTTGCGATGAGTATTCCCTATTACTTGTTGAGGAGTATGGGTAAGATTTCAGATAGAATACAAGCCAAATCTAAAGATGTGGATTCTATCCTTTTCCACTCTGGATTAATCAGAATGCTAGTCTCTAAGGAATTGGGTAAGAAGGAGATTTTATGGGAGCATTTTGTTGTTACCTCTCATTTCAAGTTGGATCTAGCACCAACTCCTCAATTACAGAAGGCAAGTCCTTTTTCACCCACTAGTTCTACTAAAACAGGGACCAGTAGGAAGAGAAAGGGCAGAGTCCCTGTACAAGTTACAGAGATCAGCAAGTAGGTCACAGAAGCTGAGGAGGAAGTTTTTCCTTCTCCACACAGATATTTTTCACCACCTTCTCCACCAGGGTTAGAAGAGGTGCCTTATTCTACCAAATCTACATCCAAGAAAGGGAATAAGCTTCTCTTTCCCTCTTCTCCTCCAGCAACTTAAATCAAGGGTAAAAGACCTTTCAAAAGGTCATCAATTCCTAAGGAGGTTTTCCAAGAGCAACCTTTACCAGAAACCCCTATCCTAAAGAAGAAGGGAAAAAAAATTGAAAGGTCTATGAAGGAGAAACTAGAGACCCCTATCCAAAATAAGAAGGGAAAAGGCATTAAAAATCCCGTGGAAGAAAAACAAGAAGCCCTTGTATACAAAGGTAAAGGTAAAGGTATTAAAATAACTTTGGAGAGAAAATATGAAACCTCTGCGAAATACTTTTAGGAGCCTGTGATAAGAAGTGAAGAAACCCCTATGAAGAGGAATAAGAATAAAATTAAAGCCATCAAGGAACCTAATGAGGTAGACAAGACACTTCCCATGGAGGAGGAAGAGGAGTCTGAGAAAATACCTATTGAGACTGCGCATGCCACTATTCCTCCTGGCAGTCAAACCTACAAAATACTTATCAAGCATCTTAGAGATGCAAGAAAAGAAATAGCTCGTCTTAAAGAAGAAGATAAGGTCCACTTGGCTCAAATGAAAGAGCTCCTGGATGGCTAAAGTTACACCCTTGACTTGGCAAGGTTTGCAGCAAGAAGAGCCCAGCCCCTTCATAGACATCTAAAGAATCTTTACAGACAGAATAGAGGATTTCAGTCTCAGAATAGGAAGCTAAAGGCAGAGATGAAGCACTTTCAAGATGAGGTAGCCCAAATAAATTTACAGGTGTTGGTTGAAGTTTCCATTGAGGATGAAAAACCAACAGTTAAGGAGAGCACAACTACACTGAAGAAGCATATTAATTCTAAGAAGAAGAAGTTTGCTAAGTCAATTGAAGATCGTCTTTCTACTATAAAGAGTGTGAGGTTAAGTGTCAAAATGACAAAATAGATGGTAAAGGTAAGCCCCATTTTTTAGGATGGTTCCTTTTTGGGAGATTTAACTGTTATGCAAATATTATCTTTGCCATATATACAGGCTACTAAGTGTTTGACTATCCGGATTTTGAGTTTTTTGCTAAGTGCTAATTTCCCCAGTGGTAAAAGGCACTACCTATTGTACAATAAAGGCACTTAATTAAAATATTTTTTGTCATCATGAAAGACTACAAATTGCTCTTCACACATTCAAGATTGAAGGCGCTGCATTTTTTGGTAATGCAATCCAAACTTTCACACAGGTGAAGCGTAAGTGGTGCTACCTAATATTGGGCAGAGAACGGATTTGACACAGGGGAGCAGTGTAAGTGGCACTACCTAACATTTAACAGAGGGAAAAATTTGGCACACAGGTGCAACATAGGGGCGCTACCTAATATTTCACAGAAGGAAAAGGATAACACACATATGCAACACAATCGTTCTACCTACAGGCACTTCCTTTTCTCCTTGTAGTCTTCTACCCAAATTTTCTACCCAAGGAAACTACCAACAAACACTATGGATCTAGGATGACCAAGCTAACACCTTTTGGATGAATGGAGGATGGATAAAGTTGTAGAAACAACACCTAGAATCAATAAGACAACCACATGCTTTGAAAGACACATGGAAAACAAGGAGCTTACCAACAAAGGGGAATCAAATTAGTTTGAAGTTTGGTTGGATTAGTCACCAACATTTTCCTATTTTATAGCATAGGTGGATAGATAGGTTGTTAGATCAAATAAATGTTTAGATTTTTTCAAGGGAAGGAGGCCAGCTCGTACCTCCAGCTGTTGCCTCCCTTTTTGTTATAAATAGATAGATCATTTGCTTTAGTAGGTTCGGATGGTTGAACAAGGCTCCCTTATACTGTAATATTTTGGTGAAGTAATTGTGATCTAGTGATGTATTGGACTTAAGAATTTTTGACTAATAGAAATCAACTTCTCTTTCATCTTATTTGCTTTTGATGCTAAATGTTCATGCTTTGAATGATTCAAATGAATGATTGTAGTGATGTTATGATGGATGTTTGATCATTATGTTATCATGATGTTTATTTAGCTTCCTTAGGTTCTCAGTTCAAGAAGATATTGTGTTAAGAAACTTTCCTCCTTAGGCTTTTGTGGACCTGATGTTTACAACAACCCCTATACTTCTCTTATTCAAGTCTTCCCTCTATTCATACTTACTCCCAAACTACTGATTTAAGTTAGCTAAGACCTTAATTGTTGATGCATGCTAGCCCTGTTATTTGAGTTAGAAGATTATCATTTGAGTCCTTTTCCAATTGACCCTTTAAACACCCTTACATTCACTTATAACTTGATGGGTATTGGGCTTGCCTTCCATGCAATCTGAAGGTGACTCCTAGTGCTAACATTCTTGGCGCCATTGCTGGGGAACGATTTGAAGACTTTTCCTTGAGATTAAAATGACACAGTATTCTAGTTCTAAAGGTGCATTAGAACTCAGTATTTTGAAGATTGCAGCCTGCACTTGGCGACTCCATTGTTTCAGCTCTGGAAACTAAAGGAAAACATATGATATCAAATCCACATCTACCTTTGGTTCCACCTGAGGCTGACCTAGATAATATAATCAAGAAGGGAAAAGATTCTCAAAAACATTTTTCTGCTGCTGCTACAAGTGCTTATGGTCAGTTGCCTGATTCCACTCTTGATACTCCAACTGTTTTATCAAGCAAGATTCCTTTATATTCTGCTGAAGTATCTAAAAAACTTGATTTTGAAGAGTTTCCTGTTGAATAATATTCCTTTGAAACTGAATTGAAAGAAGAAAACATTGATATTTTCTCTTCCCCTGATATTGAGAAGTGTTCCAATCTTGATAGTTTTGAATATTTCCCTACTTTAGGTTTTGCTACACTTCTTTCTGTTAAAACTTTTGCTGCCAAAGAAGTAGGAACCTCATCTTCCTCTCAGACCTTACCAAGACTCAGACTTCTATTGTGAAAACTGAAACCCCCTCTTCATCCATTCCTTCTTCTCCAACTTTGGACACAGTCAAGTCTCCTTCTCCTCCTTGTTCACCTAGGATCCAAAATCAAATGGCAGTTGTTAACCCCCCTATAAATAGTATGGATGCCATAGTGGCTGCAAGATATGCCCATCTAGTCTTACCTTATCTAGTGAATGCTCTCCCTCCTGGAGATTATTTGAAATACATGCCTAAGTTCACGGGAGAAGAAGATGTAATGACTGAGGAACATCTTGCTTCTTTCTACAACTATGTAGATAACCAAAATATTGAAAATGAAGATGTTTGGATGAGGGTTTTCATCCAAATCCTTTTTGGTGAGGCTAGGAAGTGGTTTAGGGGTTTGGCCCCTGGATCCATTACTGGTATTGAGGCATTAGATGAAGCCTTCTTGAGGCATTAGGGTGACAAAAAGGATTTTTTGTACTACATCACCGAATTTGGATCTTTGAAAAGGAAGGAAGGAGAGTTTGTCTCTAACTTTTCTAAAATATTTAACAAAATGTACAAGAAGATCCCTGATGAGATCAAACCCACTGAAACCATGGACAAAATCACTTATAACAATGCATTTGATTCCGAATTCTGCCTCCTTTTGAGAGAAAGAAGGTCACCTTCCTTGGTTCATATGCAAGATGTTGCCTTAGAGGTAGAATCCAACATAGTGGCATCAGATAAGCTCAGGGGGGAATCTGATAGGGATAGGAGAAAAAACAGAGTTGAAGCTTCAACTTCTAATTCCTCTATTTTCCATTCTCAAGTAGATGAGCTGAACAAATTAGTAAAATATCTTTCCACTGAAATTGAGAAATTAAAATCAGAAGGGAAACAGACATATAGAAATGCTCAAAACAATGATAATAGAGGTAACTACAGGAGACCAAACAATGCTCCCCAAATATTTCCTAGAGATCCTAGAAACATAGAAAGAGATGATCAGAGGGTGAAAGATCCTTTGCAAAATAATTTAGTGGTTGATGAAGAGGAAGAGGAGGTAGAAGTTGATCCTGAGATTCATTGCTTAGGTGATACATCCCCATCCCCACACTTGAATCAATCCTCTTATGAGTAGTCTTTAATGGATATTCAAATTAATGAGTTAAGCAAGGGAGATAAGGAAAAGTAAAAAGCTAGTAGATATAATCTGAGATCTAAGAAGGATGAAGAAAAAACTGATGCTCCTAATCATCCCGTTCAAAAAGAAAATTCTACCAAGGCTGTGACAGTGAGAAGCAAGGAAAAATATGCTCAAAACCCACAAGTTTTGATCAAAAATCCTTTTCCTAAAACTAATGAGACCCTAAAACCTTCTTCTTCTTTCAGTTTTTAAAATGAGATCCAGAAAATAAATATCCCTATACGTTTTTTGGAGTTGATAAAAAATGAAGAATTTAAAAAATACCTATCCAAAATGCTACAACCTAAATCATCTTCAAATGCCACTGATTCAATAAATCTGCAAGATGAAAAACCAATAGTGATTTTAGGTCCTTTTATAGAAGACAGAGATGACTCATCCCCACCTTTCTATACCTCATTGAATATACATGATAAGGTGCTACACAATTGTCTCATGGATTCAGGGGCATCCCAAAATCTTATGCCAAAATTTGTTATGGATGAACTTGGGTTAGAAGTCACAAAGACTTATCATGGTTTATATTATTTTGACTCCAAAAAATTCAAGTGTCTTGGAGTCATTAAGGATATGGTGGTGACCTTATTGCAGTTTCCCATGAAGAGTATACTTATGGATATTGTAGTTGTTGATGTTCCCCCCAAGTTTGGCATGCTCTTGTCAAGATCCTGGATAAAAAGACTTGGGGGAACCTTATAGATGGATCTCTCTTATGATATGTTGTGCTACTTATATGTCTAATATAATGCACTCATTAATTATCAATCTAGGATTCATAATCAATAGAGTTGCAAGACACCAGTAAGAAAGGTAATTCCTAATGTCACGAGTATATAATCAAACTAGATTATGTATGCTGGAAACAAATCAAAATAGCAAACTACAATGCACTTCGGTTGTCCTTCACAGAGAGGCTATCTATTCCATTATGTCACATGCAAGTATGAGATGGAATTGGTTTGATAGATCAACTCTGATGTCTGACCCAGAAAACTAATTATGCAATCCACACTTTCTGAAAGGAAATCATACATCAATCAACATAGCATGGGTAGTTCAATAGTCAATATGTTGGTTCTATTGTGGTTCACAATGAACTTCACTAGTTCTTATCCAAGTGGTTTTGACTATTGCTTCCAACATCTATGATCATTCAAGGAAATCAAATTCATGAGAATAGAAACAGGGCATATGCAAAAACAAAGCAATT
>JASDQU011443342.1:15983-26564 GCA_032191745.1 Picea mariana | reverse complement strand
CAATATACAACAACTCTCTTAACTTGACATTGGCTCTCCTCTCACAAATGTATCGTGCTCATCCTTTCTCACTTAACAGTGATCTCAACATACATTACATCAGCACGTTCTTTGAAGATTCCTCCAGATTTTTAACGCAGAGTCGTAGACTTCTTTGTAAGTGGAGGTAGAATTCACACAACTTCACAAGATCTTACACTTGACAGAGGCATCACAAGCAAACCGCTCACACATACACACAAAAATCTTCACACAAAAGAAATTTACTATCACACACCTAAATCTTACTCCTACAATACATTCATCTTTATAGATTTCTCATGATACCAAAATAGAAATTGAGAGGGAAGACATGATTACACAAAACACTTAATTGTATTATCTTATACACATCATGATACAACACTTATATATAGTTGGAGTGAAATCCAACTAACTCCAAACATGGAGATGTAGGTTGAGAGAATATCTCAATAGTCTCCTACAAATCCTCAAACTAATACCCAAACTTTAGTATGTAGCATTAATGAACCATTATCTCTAATGAGAAACACAGTTGCATAACTAACATAAAGTATGTGGGTGGCAGTGGTCTAAACCTTTTGGATTTTTTTGGTTGTTGTTTAAATTGTATTTCTGAATGCATAAATAGATTCAACCTCCTGAAAAACCCCTTATGAATTTGGATTATAAAACTTAGTCACTCAAATCTGCAGATCCAATTATTTCTCACCATATTTTAAACAAAATCAAACAAAAAAAAACACCCAAAAACTACAAAAGTTAAACCTTTAGAATACATATGAATCTACTATGTTCATAACGGCCATCCCTGCAATTTCTTGTACGATCTCATCTTTTTGAAATGAGGAAAGCATTGGATTATAATAAATGATGTTGCATCTTTTTAGGAATTGAACCATCAATACTTGAATTTTCCGGCCACGTGTTTTATAAATATATGGACAACCCTGTTTTGTTTCTTTTAGGATTTTGTACTCGTCTTGAATGCAATTTATTTTTTTTATCTTATAAACGATTGTAGTAAAGAAAAAATAATTGTTTTTTCAAATGAGTTCTCATCTACACTTTTAAAAAATGCTTTTCTTTTTTTATTTTTCCTACTAATATGTTTTTGGTTAGGTTCCGTCTAACTAATATCCTTTTGTAGTAAAAGCACCTTTTTTAATTCTCAATCTCCTTGTAACACTGTAGTGCCTTCTTTAAAATTATATATCATAATATTATTAATGAGCAGATTAATTCCTCCTCAGATGTTTTTGGTTTTGTCTAACTAATATCCTTTTGTAGTCAAAGCACTTTTTTTAATTCTCAATCTCCTTGTAATGCTTTTTTAAAAATTATATATGATAATATTATTAATGAGCTTGGTATTTTAAAGGAATTCTCTTCTACTACAAAAACACTTTTTTTAATTCTCAATCTCCTTGTAATACTATAGTGCTTTTTAAAAAATTATATATGATAATATTATTAACGAGTTTGGTATTTTAAAGGAACTCTCTTCTACTACCTCCTAATCTACCCTGTTTAGCTTAGAGTAACTTTACTAATAATTCAAAATCCTTTCTTTTATTAGAAATTTGTTACAAACCAATGTTTAAAAGAATGACTNAATGAGCAGATTCATTCCTCCTCAGATGTTTTTGGTTTTGTCTAACTAATATCCTTTTGTAGTCAAAGCACTTTTTTTAATTCTCAATCTCCTTGTAATGCTTTTTTAAAAATTATATATGATAATATTATTAATGAGCTTGGTATTTTAAAGGAATTCTCTTCTACTACAAAAGCACTTTTTTTAATTCTCAATCTCCTTGTAATACTATAGTGCTTTTTTAAAAATTATATATGATAATATTATTAACGAGTTTGGTATTTTAAAGGAACTCTCTTCTACTACCTCCTAATCTACCCTGTTTAGCTTAGAGTAACTTTACTAATAATTCAAAATCCTTTCTTTTATTAGAAATTTGTTACAAACCAATGTTTAAAAGAATGACTAGGTAGAGTGTATTTTCTTTAGTTATGATTTGTTTATTATAAAAATATTTTAGATTTTTTCTATTTTTTTTCAAATTTTTCTTAGAAATACTATAACTCTAGACTTTACAATTATACAAACTCATTAGGATAACAAACATATCAAAGAGAAATTTTTTGTTTCTCACAACTAAACTCTACATATATAGAGTTATTTTCAAGACCAAAAAGAGTTATCCAACTTCGAATTATCCTTCTTTCAACAATACAATTCCAAGCTTATGATGGATGCCAATTCCAAGACACTTATGTGAAAGAACTTCTTCCAAGTTCTACTTATTCCAAACAAACTTGTAATATATAACACAAACTTGTGATATGTAACACACCTAGACTTAGACTTAATGATCATTATTTGTATTTTATGCTTGGACTCAATCAAAAGTTAGCTCTTTAATAGTTTTAAGTTATACTTTGAGGTCTCCAAATATTTTTTCTTAAAAAACTTCATCATCTACAAAAGAAGGAAGGATGATCATATCTAGCTCTTCCGGGTCAATGCCCATAAACCTTACTTACTATAAGAAATATTCTAAACTTGTCTGTGTAGATTCCATAAAGGTCAGGTGACCAAGGAAATCTTTGATCGATCCTTAATTTGTTGAATTTCTTTGATTGCAGATAAAAAAAAAAAAATAGTATTGATCATCGTCCTTTGATCACATATTTACAAGGAAGCTCAGCGATGAAATAGGAATGATGGCTTTGATCACATATTTACAAGGAAGCTCAGCGATGAAATAGGAATGATGGCTTCTCCTGCATCGATATTGGAAGAAAAGACAAAGGAACTTGTCTTCTCAATAAAATAATTGTTGATATATGGTAACAAAGTTTAGATTAATCAAAAAATATATACATGATTTCATGAATTTTTACCCTAAATCCGTGCTTAGTTTGTCTTTGTCTCCCATATTTACAGGTTGCAAGCGAAAAAAAAGTGATTTCAAGATCAGTTTTGAGGTTTACACTGAAAAATGGATCCATTTTTTGAAGCTCTCCATTTGTTAATATGGTTGTAGTACTAATTAGATGATTCTTACCAATACTAGTAACAAGTTCACTATATCATACCTGGGGTATATTATTACGATATTATTACGAATACTAATGTGTAAAAATTTTTCATATGGCAATATTGTATTTTTATTATATTGTAATGACAAATCATGCTTTTTCTAAAGAACATGTAACTTATCACATTACTTATGACCAAATTTCTCATATGCCAATATTGTATTTTTATTATATTGTAATGACAAATCATGCTTTTTCTAAAGAATATGTAACTTATCACATTACTTATGACCGTGTTTTTGTAGGTGTTTTTAAAAAATTCAGGCTAATAACCTAAAATTAAAAAAAAAACTATCCAAATAACTAAATTATTGTGCTGTAAGAAGAAAAAATAAATGGAGTTAAAGAGTTGACTAATCTAGCAAAGAACACCAAGCATGTCAATTAAGAGACTAGAATACAAACTCTGGAGTTGAATTATATTGATAGTTGCCTGATAGAATCGGTGCAGAATATATGCTACATAACTGTGTGATTATAAATAATAAGGGCATGATCATCTAATTGTCCAACGGGCTTGAGGAGATATCTAAAATTTTGCACAAAAATATTCTTTTCGATTAATTATTACTTAACATGCAAAGATTGAGTTTCTTACATCATTGTAAAATAAGTTATCTTGTAATTGCAAAGTACAAAAACCCAAATCTTCTTCGCGAACTCCTGATAAAATTCACGCTGTAGAAACTTATAAATTTATTGAACACTTAGGTGGAGAACAGATGGTTTCCGACTGTCATCATTATTTGAAATATTGCAATTAAACTTAAACTTATCATCATTGATATCAACTATTATAAATAAATAATTTTCTTTCAACCAGTGTCAAGAATCTCGAGGATGGTAGTAAAATAAAATAAAAACATTTAAAAGAAATACCTGAAATGAGAAGTCATTATGATTTTTACTATAATTAAATTACATGTTGTTGTTGTTTATGATGATTGTGGTATAACTAGCATAGCCGCAAAGTGGCTGGCTGCTGGTGAACGCCGAAACACACATAAAATACGGTAGTACCACTTTTATCATGTTACATTTAAAAGAAAGAGTAACGAGCACGTTGCTGGAAATATTTAGGGTTTTAAGTTTTACGAGCCGGCCGATAGAATCGGCAAGAGATTTGAGGTGAATGGAAGAAACGTCCAGACTTCTTAGATTCACCAACCGAGTCGCGCATTCGGGCAAGCACTGCAACGGATACAACCAAAAGAATAATTAAAAACACTGCTTCAGAGAAGTATCTTAAATAATTCAATGAACTGAAATTTGTCACATGCCAACTGATAAATTGTGAAGCAAGAAATGCAGAGAGAAAGAATAGAGCAGAAATAGTATTCAGTATATTGAGAATGTAAGGTGAAAGTACAATGAGAACAGTTAATGAAGAAGCGTTGTGCAAAGGGAAATAGCTGAGCTAAATAGGCTCAAACAAATCAAGAAAATAAAGTACAGCTGGCCAGGACAGCTGGCAGTGTACAGTCAGACTCTTGAGGTTACATTATATTTAACACTCCCTCTTAAACTCAACAGTTACAAACATCAGCACGGATTATGCCCAAGTGTTGTCTCTGAAAATCAAAAACAGATTTTCCGAGTGGCTTTGTGAAGATATCTGTGAGTTGATCTCGAGAACCATAGAATTGAAGTGCAATATCACCATTATTAACTAGCTCACGGATGAAGTGAAAGCGAGTGTCAATGTGTTTTCTTTTCTTGTGAAACACATGATTTTTGGATAGAGCTATTGTTGAAGTATTGTCACAGAAAATAGGAGTTGGATCATTTTTTGTATGTGACATATCTTTCAATATTCTTCTCAGCCACACAGCTTGACAAGAAGTTGAGGTAGCAACGACATACTCTACCTCTGCAGAAGATATTGATACAATTGGTTGTTTCTTTGATGCCCATGAGATCAGGTTCGTGCCCAGGTGAAAAGCATGTCCTGAGGTGTTTTTCCTGTCATCTAGGCTGCCTGTAAAATCACTGTCTATGTAACCAGATAGTTGAGTACTATCAGATTTAGTGTACCATAAGCCAAAATTGAGAGTTCCTGCAATATATCTAAGAATCTGTTTCGTCATTTTCCAGTGAGAATCTTTTGGGGATTCCATGAATCTGGAAACAAGGCTAGCTGCATACATAATATTAGGCCTAGTTGTTGTAAGATACAACAAATTGCCTACTAAAATTTTGTACAGGGTAGGGTCCACTGTAGGGCCTTCATATTTCTTGCTCAATTTTGTGCCTAGAGGTATAGGGGTTTCTGCTGGATTGCATTCTTCCATGCAGAATCTTTTGATGATGTCTGTTGCATACTTTTTCTGACAGACAAAAATTCCTTTGGCTGATTGATCAACCTCAATCCCCAAAAAATATTTCATGATTCCAAGATCTGTTATCTCAAACTCAGATTGCATGGCATGTTTAAAATTGGTTAATTTAAKATTTTCAGTATATATCATGTCATCAACATATAAACATACAATCAAAATTTTACCATGCTGATCAGTTTTGGTGTAGAGAGTTGGCTCATTTTGACTTCTGCTGAAACCACTTTTGATCAGATAAGTGTCAATTCTGTTGTACCAAGCTCTTGGAGCTTGCTTTAATCCATACAAGGCTTTCTTCAACTAATATACTTTGGTTGGCTGCTCTTGGTCTTCAAATCCAGGTGGTTGATCGACATAAATTTCTTCTTCTAAGAAACCATTTAGGAAGGTTGACTTGACATCCATCTGGTATACTTGCCATTTATGTTAGGCTGCTATGGCCAATAGAGTTCTGACAGTGTCTAACCTTGCTACTGGAGCAAAAGTTTCACCATAGTTAGTACCAGGTTGTTGTAAGAATCCTTTGGCAACAAGTCTTGCCTTGTGTTTTTCGATCTACCCTTTTTCATTGAGTTTAGTTTTGTAAACCCACTTGACACGAATACTTTTCTTGTGACTTGGCAAATCCACAAGATCCTAGGTCTTGTTCTTCTCAATGGAGTCAATTTCTTGGTTCATGGCTTGAACCCAATGTGGCTCCTTAGCGGCTTCTCTAAAAGATGTAGGTTGAGATGACATTAATGCAAAAAGATTGTGTTGTTAAAAATCATCCAACTGCTGATGGATTTCTCTCAAACTTCGAGTTCTCTGATTTTGAATTTCAGAGGATGAGTCTCTTCTTGAAGTTGAGTTATCCTGAGAATTTTCAGATCATCCTTGTACCTGCAATCTTGGAAGAACATGTAGAGGTATTTGTTGTCCTGAATTTTTTGTGTTTTCAGAACTTGGCAGCAATGGATTTTGACTGTCCAGTTGTTGATTTTCTGATTCATTCCAGAATTGATTTTCTAGAAATTTTACATCTCTGCTGAGAATTAGTTTCTTGGAGATTGGATTGTAAAGCCTGTAGGCTTTAGATGTTTCACTATATCCAGTAAAGATACATTTCTCACTTCTATCGTCCAGTTTCTTCCTTAATTCAGAAGGTATGTGAGCGTATGCTGTGCATATGAATGTCCTTAGATGTGCAACATTTAGCTTTGTCCCACTCCATGCTTCTTGAGGGACTTTCATCTTTAGACTTGTGGTTGAAGATCTATTTAAGAGATAAATTGAGCATGCTACTACTTCAGCCCAAAAATTATTTGACAAACTTTTCTCTTTAAGAAGCGTTCTTTCCATATTCATTATTGTCTGATTTTTCCTTTCAACCACTCCATTCTGTTGTGGAGTATACCTGGTTGTTGTTTGCATGATAGTGCCTTGTGATTTGCAGGAATTTGCAAATTCATTGGAGTTGTATTCTCCTCCTCCATTAGACCTGAGTGCTTTTATATATTTGCCACTCTGTTTTTCAGCTTCTGTTTTGAATTCCTTGAATTTTGCAAAAGTTTCAGACTTGTGTCTGAGAAAATAGATCCAGATTTTCCTGCTAAAATCATCAATAAACATTAGAAAGTAAAAGCTACCACCTACTGACTCTGTTTGCATTGGTCCACATAGGTCAATGTGAACTAGTTCGAGATGTTGTTTGGCTTGATTGGATGACTGTGGAAAACTAGTTCTCTTATGTTTTCCAAGTATGCAAGACTCACATGGAGAATTTTGTTCTTTGAAGATGGGAAGACCTTTGACCATGGAGTGTTTCTGAAGAATACTTAGACTCTTAAAGGGTAGATGTCCAAATATTCTATGCCAAACCATTGTTTCATTCAGGGTGGATGCACTTTGTGCATATGGTTGAATCAGATTTGCAGTTCTGAGTGTAAGGAGAAACATCCTATTCTGAGTCATGTGGATTTCAGAAATCAATTTTCTGCTTGGAGTTGTGTCATATATCTTGCAAGATGCTCCCTCAAAGAGTACCTTATAGCCATGTTCAATGAGTTGTCCTACACTTAACAGATTATGTTTCAAATCTGGAACATGATAGACATTGTTTATGTCTTTCTTTTCATTTTGTTTAGTAAGAATAGGTATAGTTCCTTTGCCTTGAACTTTGACTAAAGAATCATTTCCAAGTGTAATATCAAATGAGATTGAAGAATCAATGCATGAAAATAAATCTTTGTTACCTATCATTTGAATGCTGCATCCACTGTCCAGCAACAAGAGATCTTTAGATTGTTCTTCAGTCTTGTGGCATGAGAGAAAAATACCTTTTGAGGTTTCTCCCGTATGATTTGACACATGTGCTCTGCCTGAGAGCTGATTTGCTTGCTTCTTCCTACAGTCAGATTCATAATGCCCATACTTTTTGCAGTAATAGCATTGTATGCTTGATTTGCATTTGATTTTCTCCCTCTGCCTCTTTGAGGTGAAAGTTCTGATTCTAGTGTTGTTGTCTATAACCTTGGAAATTTTGATGCTGGCTCTGTTGTCTGTTACCTCCATTCGAGTGTTGGTCACTTGTAGTACTCCCTCATCCTTGGTGACCTCTGCCTCTTCCTCTGCCTATCCCACTGATGAAGGAGAATTGAGTTTTGAAGGCATTGGTGATTGACTCATCTGTGAGATGCAGTCTGGTTTCATGTGTGTCCAAGGAACCAGTCAGTTCATCTGTTGAAAAACTTGACAGATCCTTGGATTCAAGGATTGCTGTAACAACCATTTCAAATTTCTTTGGTAAACTTCTGAAGACTTTCTCAACAATGCGTTGATCAGTGATGGCTTCACCAGCGAATCTAATTTGGTTGACAATTCCCATGACTCTGGTCATGAACTGATCCACATTTTCAGACTTTGTCATTCTTAAAGTCTCGAATTGTGTCCTGAAGGTCTGCAGTTTAACTGTTTTGACCCTGTCATTTCCTTGGTAGGCTGATTTAAGGATGTTCCAGGCCTGTTCTGGAGTACTAGCACCTGTGATTTTTGAGAAAATTGAATCATCCACAAAATTTTGAATCCAGAATTTAGCTTTATTTTCTCTGTTCCTCTTAGTTGCCTGAGCAATTCTCTACTGGTTTGTCATGGCGGCAAGGCCTACTGGATCTGGTTCCACATATCCAAGATCCACTAGATCCCAACACTCTTGTGCTTGCAAGAACGATCTCATTCGAAGAGACCACAACTCATAGTTCTTTCCAAGAAGAATCAGACCTTAAGTTGGTCGTAAATTGCTAGATGTCGCCATCTTTTAAAGAATTTAACAAAACAGAAAAAAAATTGTTAGAAAATTTCATATTTACCTATTGCTTGTGCTTAAACCAAGTCTGCTAATTTCTTGCAGTGACTTTGGAACTCTGCGATTCTAGATTTCGTGATTTTCATCTTCGCGAGTTTTGGCTTCGCGATTCTGACTTCGGGACTTCGTTATACGATTCCTTTGAACTCTTGTCTCTCCAACTTCCGATCGTCGAAATGTCGAAGAGATCTTAACGGCCTTGGATTGGACCTTAGTCTCCATGCAATGTGACCATGTGCCTAAATGTTAAAGTGCTATCAGCTTTTTGTGATGTCTGTGCCGGTTCTTTATCCTCCAAGCGACCACAACGCTATGACCAAGGGCTTTACCCAAAGTCCTTTTCGCAACTCGCACCTTCATGATTTCATGGGTTGAACTCTCATGCCCTCTTGTTGCGATATCCTGAGACGTGATAATTCAATGCCGGGTTGACTCCTCCCTTGACACTTTTCGCTATTCGCAACCTCACAGGTTGAAGCGTCGAGCCTTCATGCTCTTATCCCACGAATCCCCGAGATGCGAGAAATCAACAGAGTGTTGACTCCTTTTTCTAGGCAACGCGTCTCTACCTATCTATCACACGGGACCCACCTTATGGCTTTGCCACATGTTCCCTCATGCCTTAGCTCTCGGCACTTCGTGAATTCTACAGTCAAAAAAAGATCCCTTCAACCTCCGAACCTCCAAATGCACGATACGTGATGGATTTCCTGATCCAATGGTCCTCCCATTTTCTAGATTCAACGGTTGTCCTTACTCGCAATTTCACAACTTTGTGACTTCGTGAGTTGGGACACCCAACTCTTGGGCTCTCGCTCTGCAAACCTCTGAGTTCACGAAATCCGAAATGCCGAAACTTCCCTTTGGACACTTCAACAGTCCAGATCTTCATGTGATTTGATGGTCCAGATCCTTTCAAGATTTTGTGATTCATTATTTCTCAACTTTAGAAGTCTTTTCATTGAGTTAGCCAAACCATGAACGTTGAGATGCTGAAATGAGATGGTGCTTGGATCTGCTTCCACCTATCCTTTGAGATGGACGGTCCATATTCTTTCTCAAAATTTTCTTTTCAGTAATTTCGTGATTTCGGGATTTCACGTGTCTAGGTTTCGAGTGCAGTCTCCTTTGCTCGTCCAGGTCCCGATTCCCAATTTTGCGATAGAGTCAGATCGACGACTCACGATCTTTCTCGATCCAACGGTCCAGAATGACTTGGGATTTCGCGATTCGCGAATTCTCGCGGCAGTCTTCTGACCTTTACACCTTGCGAGTCAGTGAAATGCAGAGATCTCGCCACGTGTCCTTCTTGATGGACGGTCCTAATGATTTCATGACTTCGCAAGTACAAATTTCTCATGTGCGCTCCAAAGGACTAATCCTTGTGCACTTTCTCACAGATTTGATGGTTGTCAGTCCTCTGCGTGAAATCTAACGGCTGAAATTCTTTCGCCTTTTTTGCGCTCTCCTCATCCCTTCTGAAATGGATTTTTTCCTCCGATCTCTTCGCAGGACGGATCTTATGGCTGCGATTTCTTGTTTTTGGCTCCTCTGACGTGTTCTTTGCTGGCTTTGCAAGGATTTTCTCCTGCGAAAGAAAAATTCATGAATCTTTCAAAGATTTGAAAGAATTTCACGAGTTCTTTGAAGCTTATGGTTCTCTGCTGCAATCTTTGATAGAGGAGAGATATTTCTCAAAATTCTTTAAATGATTCTGCCCCCTGCAACAATCTTTCACAAATTTGAACGAATTTCTTTGAATTC
>JASDQU011443341.1:9836-33241 GCA_032191745.1 Picea mariana | reverse complement strand
GGAATGATCAGGTGAGGTGATAATGTGAGTCTAAATACTAGTGATGAAAGGTATAATAATGACAAAAGGTATAGGCAAAAAGGTGCAAAGCGTGGTCCTAACAGAGATATCTCTTGGAGAAAAGGGATTCATGAGCCAAGAGAGGCTAGAGAGGGGTAGGAGCAGGCAGTTTTCCTCTGTGTGTTCATTTGTAAGCCTGTGGGAATTTTATGATTGTAAGCATTACTACTATTGGAGACTCATGAGAGTTGTGATTTCATATTGTAATTATTTTGTTTATATATCTTCTTATTTGAATATATTTCATATTTGAGGATCAAAGGCTATCAATGATTTATGGATCCCTAAGCAGCAGAGGATCTCGTTGTATTTTGCCCATCAGTCATTGTTTATAATCAAGTATTTGTTGATTCATTAAATTGAGAGTATCTCTGTTTAGTGAACATTCTATCTTATGTTTTCCTTCTTCATTCTTCCACCTATCAACATATAATCTTGTTTTGCATTGAGTAGATTTTGTGCCTTCGATGAGTAGAATGTTTGTGACTCCATTTCCCATTTGTGTAGCCTACTGATCTGCAGTTTGTTTCACTGTCCCTTTCTTTCTCCATCTTGATGATCCACCTATTAAAAACAAAAATTATCTTTTACATTTTGATGGGTGTTGAGCTTACACTTTAGCAGTCAAAGTGTGACTTTCAGTGCTAACATTTAGATCAGATTCCAGATAGGAGGAACGAGTGGGCAAGATAGGAACATATCCCATCCGTTCGATCTGAGCAGAAAGGACCAACAACTGTTATATTCAGTGCATTTGCAAGGAGGATAAGCTCAGGAGGAATACACGACAACCATTGGGTTGAATTAGTGGAAGGACGAGATAATAAAGGGATGAGATATGAGATCTCGATCATCTGAATAACCGTCAGTCGTTGGATCAAACCCGAATTCCCGTCAGCCGTTGGATCATTTTAAAGTTGAAGGATAGGAGAAGTGGGGCAAAACGGTTGAGAATTTGATTACCTGAATTCTCGTCAGTCGTCAGATCACTTTCGAGTTGAAGGACATGATAAACTAGAAGGGATGCATCGCAGAAAGATAGAGCCATCGATCTAGGATCATGATCGGCGAGCAAAATTTAGTTTGGGTATAAATATGCAAGGAGGTTAAGCTCCGGAAAAACATCACTTTAGATTTTTCAGTTTGAGATTTGAAATCCTCGAGTCCCGGAGAGCCGAAGTAAATCTCGATCATTCGATCATCCGAAATAGATCTCAGTTGTCAGATCGTCCAGAGTAAATATCAAGCATCGGATCATCCAAAGTGGATCTGGGTCATTTGATCCAGAGCGTCAATTTGAGATTTGAAATACCCGAAGCCCGGAGAACCGAAATAAATCCTCAACCTTCGGATCATCCGAAGTGAATTCCATCCGTCAGATCATTCTAAAGTGGAAGGACAGGATAAGTTAGGAAAAGGTCGTGCTAATGTTAGCGGCCGAGAATCGGGGACTCAGATCTATGGTCGACAGAGCATATCGGACCCCCCCCGAGACCGTTCTGCCTTTAACCGTGGGGGGGAGGGGGGGTCCGAGATGGTGGTATTTTTCTTGTGGGACCCTCATACATGTCACCTTCCTGTCAACTTGAACCCCCCTCACTCATTACCACTTACCACCTAACACCCCCTCCGATTAAACCACCAAACCACTCATACATACCACCTCCGTGCTCTGCCATCACACTCCACTACCACACTTTGCCTCCACACTCCACTACACTTCCTACATGTCTCACCCACGTCAGCAGATCACCTCAGCAAAGACACGAGTCGTCTGATCTGAAAGATCACTTCGGGTGTATTCTCAATCATTGATCATAGTACAGTGGAAGGATAGTGTAAGTTTGAAAAGTTGAAATCCCAAAGTTCCGAAGGGAGAAGTTCCGACAACCGTCCATCTCAATGTTTGATTAAGTCTCAACCGTCAGAATGAACAATGAAAGGACGAGTGTAAGGATCAAATATGACCATTGATTTGTTTCCATGAAATAAAACGTCCAATCTGATTCGTCCACTCAAGAGCTATGTCAATATTGTAAGATTAACGGGCCCGTCGCATTGGGGGGATTGAAGATGCACGAAATTTAAAAATTTGAAGGTGGGCTGCAATCGAAACCATGGTTTTGGAGAAAGGACACATGGAGGCTCAAGGTAAATTGCGGGGTGAAAAGCAGTTTTTTCTACACCACCTTTGGACACGCTCGCAATCGCATGGTCACATGAGCTCATTTCCCAAGGTCATATCGAGGGAGGATCTAGCATGTCGCTAAGATCCACTTCGGAGTTTGGGAAGCTCCTTTTGAATAGGCATTTGGTCACCGCTGATGGTCAGGTGAAGGAAGGGGCTTAGAAGCCAAAGAATCCAAAATGACTCTTTGTAACTGACAGAACAGAGTGATTTTATTTGCCAGAGAATTTGAAGAGCTTTAGGGTGATAGCCAAAGGATCTGAAGAGTCTCGAGGTAACTTCTAGTGGAATGAAGACTCATCATAGAGACAATTGACAGATGGAAGAGATTCGAAGACTGTAACTGCCAGAGAAGCCAAAGAATCTCAGAATAATGACCACTGATGAAGAATAGACTCAGTATGATCTCCAGAGAGAACAAATATTTAGGTGTATGATCTAGCAGAGGACTTGGCATGATAAATATACACAGAACAAAGAAAAGATGGTTGCTTCTATTGAGAGTTATTCATGCGGGTAGAAGCATGTTGTGTACAATAGGTGAAATGCACAAAAGATGCATAACACATAGAATGGACAAGGCACACAGAGCATAAAATGTTGAATAACATAAAGCGCAAGTGAGGGAGCAAGAGGACACTGGTGCAGGAAGAGAAGAGCAGTGTAGTAGAACAATGATGAGACTATTAAGCCATTGATAAGCACTGTATCATTGTAATAAATTTCAATAAGTGAATTTTTTATAATCAGGGTGGTAGGGAGGTGCTAGGGAGGATTTTTTTCCTCAGAGTTTCAAGAGGGTGCTTGAACATAGGGAGTTGTATCTTCCATTTGGTTGCATCCATAAAAACCAGGGTGGTAGGGTGGTGCAAGGGATAATTATTGTTCTTTTTTATATAGGTTGGTGTTTATGTGACTGAAAGTTGATGCTTCCATCCAGTTGGTGCTGGAACACTCATGGAGTTGGTGCTTCCTTCTAGTGGGTGCTAGAGAAACCAGAGATTTGGCACTCTCAACAAGTTGCAGCTTGTAAAATAGAGGTGGTAGCCTCAAAAGGAGTTGGACCTCATAAGAATGATAACGTACAGAAAATAAAGACTACTTATCATATGAAGAAGAAGAGGTTTTCTCCCTTTATGAGTTTCCTCGGGACTATCTGTCTCTATGTATTTCATGTATGTGATTGATGTTGAATACTTTATTGCTTACTTCCTTGAATTATTGTGATCATAGTTGAGTGTTTGGTAATGAGTTTAAAATGGGCATAATTGTTTAAGAACAGTAACAACTGATTCACCCCCCCCCCCTTCTCAGTTGTCCAACAATTGGTATCAGAGAAGGTTCCTTTTATTTAAAGGTATATCAGTAAGCTTAAACATGACAATTCATGAAGGAACTTCAACCAATAAGGCCCCCATGTTCAATGGAACAAACTTTAGCTTTTTCAAAGTTAGGATGAGAACCTATATAATGGATTTAGGTGCAGATGTTTGGGATGTGATAGATATTGGTTATGTAAATCCAGTTGTACTAGCTAATAAGGATGACAAGCTAGAATTTAACTTCAACTCTAAGGATATGAATGCTAATCTGAGTGGGCTTGCAGAAGCAGAATTTGTAAAAGTTATGCACTTAGAATCTGCCAAAGAAATGTGGGACAAACTCATTAGCAGTTATGAAGGTAATGATAAGGTAAAGGTTGCCAAGCTTCAAACCTACAGATTACAGTTTGAACAACTAAATATGAATGAGGATGTAACAGTTAATAAATGTTTCTTAAGATTTGAGGAGCTTGTGAATGCCATGAAGGGTCTTGGTGAGAAGATTGAATACGTGTTTTTAGTTCATAAGGATTTAAGATCTCTACCAAATAGATTTAATCCAAAAGTTTCTGCAATAGAAGAATTGAATGATCTTAAGACTTTGTCTATTGATCAACTTCTAGGAACTCTAATTGCTTATGAAATGAGGATTAGTAAGGACAAACCCACCTCTAGATAAACATCATTTAAACAAGATAAGAATGAGGATTCTGAGCCTGATCAAATTGAAGAAAAATTCGTGAGAAGACTAAAGAAAGGATCAGGAAAGTACCAAGGCAAGTTGACCTTCAAATGTTTTAACTGTGAAAATATAGGTCATTTTTCATCTAAGTGCCCACACAAGAAGAAGGACCAGAACTATGAAGGTGAAGAGAAGTACAAATCCAAGAGATTTGGTAAAAAGAAAAGTTTATGTGTAAACAATGATGACTCTTCAGGAGACACAGATAGTGATTCTTCTTGTGAATATAAGGTTAATGAATTTATGCTTATGGCCAAAGAGGATTATGATAATAAAATCACAGGAAGTGATGTAAATGATGAAGAAGTTGTGGTTGACTTGGAAGGAGAACTGATCAGTTCTCTAGAATAAATTGCTAGACTCGGATTTAAGAAGAAAAAGAAAAAACAATTGTTGATACAGTTCAAGAAAGACAGTAAAAAAACTGATGAAGACTTTGCCCTGCTAAAGTGGAGTTAGAAGAGGCAAAGAAAATAGAGGACATTCTGAAACAACAATTATCAGAGAAGAAGACAAGATGTGAAGCCTTGGAATAAGAGGTAGTAAAAACCAGGAAAGAGATGGAGAATTTTAAAGCATTATATCTCCAAAATCTTCCAAGCATTAAAGCCTCAGTAGAACTAAATGGAATTTTGAGCAAATAGAGATCTCCTTTGTTGAAGGCTGGTTTAGGCTATGTAAGTGGTTCAAGCAGCAAAGAGCCAGTAAACATGATCAAGTTTCAAGTTAGCAGATAATCAGACCATGTGAGTACTCCGCCACCAAAAACTAATAACGACAAGATGATCCCTGATAAAAAACAAAGATATTAGAAGATGGAGAAACAAATTCCAAGAAGAAGGCCATCCTTAAGGTACCAAAATTTATTCCATGGTCACTGTTTTTACTGCTCTAATTTTGGTCATAAGATTGCAAATTAAGTTTAGAGACATGCAACTGAGGAGATCAAGAAATAAGGAATCTTTGCAACATATAACTAAACAACCAATGAGTAGACAAAGTTGCACCAATCACTTTGAACTATTGAATAATGATCTCGAATGCTATAACTGTCATAACTTCAGGCACAAAGATGAAAATTTCCATCTGAAGAATTACAAAGAAGATCCAAGGATAAAACCCTTAGCTATAAATGCCATCACTTGGAAAAAGAAAAATAGTGAAAAATGTGGTCTAGTACTTTCAGCGCAAAAACAAAAAGACCCTTAGTATATAGACAGTGGATGTTCCAAGCACATGGCTGGATACAGGGATAATTTTATGTCTATAAGTAAAAACAAAATAGGAAATGTGACCTTTGGAAATGACGAACCAGATAAAATCAAGGGTAAAGGGATGGTGATTTTGAGTAATGGTAAAGGAAAAGCCCAGGATGTTCTGCTTGTAGATGGGATGAAACATAATTTTCTCAGTGTAATTCAAATGTGTGACAGAGGATGTGAAGTGGTGTTCACTTCCAAATATTGTAATATAAAGTCTGTAAACTCAGGATAAGTGGTGGCTAAAGGGATAAGGATAGATAATAATGTATATGTGTTGAAATAAGATAGAGAAGAGTGTAATCTAAGAAAACATTATAAAAGATGGTTATGGCATAGGAGACTTGGACATCTGAACTTTGACCACTTAATCAAGCTCAAAAATCTTGAGGCAGTAAAAGATCTTCAAAGAATATCAAAGCCACAAGATTCTGTGTATAAACCTTGCCAAGTAGGAAAGCTAACCAGAGCACAGTTTAAATCCAAGATATCTACTTCAATAGAGAAACCACTCCAATTTGTTCATATGGATTAATGTGGACCATCAAGACAGGAAGGCACAGGGAAGGAAAGCTACTTCATGCTGATCATTGATGATTACTCCAGACTCACTTGGGTATCTTTTCTCAAAGAAAAAGATGAAGCATTTGAGAAATTTAAAATATTTAAGGCTTTAACTGAGAATCAAACATGAAATAGATTAAAGGTTGTAAGATCAGATAGAGGAGGAGAATTTATGTCAAGTGATTTCAAGGAATTCTGTGATAAACATGGGATCAAAAGAGAATACACAATCCCAGGAACTCCACAAAAAAATGGAGTAGTTGAGAGGAAAAATAGAACAGTTCAACAAATGGCCAGGTCAATGATGAATGAGAAGAACATTGGTCAAACCTACTGGGTAGAAGAAATACATACAACAATCCATATTTTTAACAAAGCTCACCTCATACCACACAGTGACAAGACACCTTATGAAATGTGGTATGGAAGACATGCTTCAATCAAACATTTCAAATTCTTTGGGAGTAAGTGATACATAAAGAATAATAATGAAAACCTTGGCAAGTATGATGGCAGGGATGATGAAGGAATCTTCTTAGGGTATGCTACAAACAACAAAGGATACAGATGCTATAATAAGAGGTTGCATAAATTGGTTGATTGTATTGACATAAAATTTGATGAAGGAATCCCAGTAAGAGAGGTGAGAAATATTGAATAAACCACAAAGGATATAGTTTAAGTTGAATATGAACATGTCCAAGGATCACAAAAACAAGACTCTGAGTCAAATGAATATACAAACACTCAGGCAGACTCAAATCAACAGACATAATCAAATCCTTCCTCCAAAATTACTCAAAAGAATCATCCTACAAGTTAGATAATTGGTGAGAAAGACAAAGGTGTACAAACAAGGAGAAGGATAATCAAATACACTGAGCAATCACATATAGCCTTCATATCCATGGTAGAACCCAAGAACTTCAATGAATCCAGTGAATATGTAAATTGGTTAAAATCAATGAATGAGGAACTGGATCAGATTGAGAAGAACAATAATTAGGAGCTTGTTCCTAGACCGGCAGATAAGAATGTAATTGGCTCCAAATGGGTGTTTAAGAATAAAATGAATGAAAAAAGGAGAAATAGTTAAGAATAAAGCCAGATTGGTATGTAAAGGATATGCTCAAATAGAAGGACTGGATTTTGATGAAACATTTGCGCCCGTAGCAAGATTAGACGCTATTAGAATGTTTCTTGCCTATGTTTGTCATAAGAAGTTTAAAGTCTATCAAATGGATGTCAAGTCAGCTTTTCTAAATGGATATATAAAACAAGAAGTCTATATGGAACAAACAGAAGGTTTTCAACTGTCAAATAACCCTGACTTTGTCTACAAGCTGAAGAAAGCCTTATATGGGTTGAAACAAGATCCTCGTGCCTAGTACTACATACTGGATAAGTATCTTCAAGACAATAGGTTCAAGAGAGGAACAATTGACAAAAATCTATATATCAAAACAAAGGGTAATGATTTGCTTATTGTGTTGGTCTATGTAGATGACATAATCTTCGGAAGTAATAATGCTTCACTGGTAAAATGGTTTGCTTCTGCCATGCAGTCTGAATTTGAAATGTCTATGATAGGGGAAGTGCCATTTTTTCTTGGTCTGCAAATTACTCAGAGTTTTGAAGGAATATTTCTTTCTCGGGAGAAATATTGAAAAGGTTTCAAATGGAAGATTCTACACTTGTGAGCACACCTATGGTCATTGGATGCAAGCTAAGAAAGGATGATGACTCACCTAATGTTGATCAGAGTTCATATAGGTCTATGACAGGCAGCCTATTGTACATCACAACATCTCGTCCAAACATAATGCATGTTGTTGGAATGGTAGGAAGGTATCAGTCTACACCTAAACATGGTCATTTTATAGCCGTCAAAAGAATATTCAAATATTTGAAAGGAACGATGAACTATGGCCTATGGTATCCTAGGAATCAGAATTTTCAATTATCAGTCTATTCAGATGTTGATTGGGATAATTGCATGGATGAAAGGAAAAGCATGAGTGGAGGTGCATTCTTCTTAGGAGATTCCCATGTACCATGGTTGAGCAAGAAGCAAGGTTCCATTTCCTTATCGACTACAGAAGTTGAGTACATTGTAGTTTCCATTTGTTGTACCCAAGTATTATGGATGATTCAAACACTTGCAAACTTGGAGATAAAATATACTGCACCGATCCCAATTCATTGTGATAATACTAGTGCATTTAGTGTGTCAAAGAATCCTATATTTCATTCCAAGATCAAGAATATACCCATCAAGTATCACTTCTTGAGGGAAAAGGTGACCAACACTGTTATTTCTTTGCATTATATTCCATCCAAAGATCATATTGCAGATATCTTCACTAAACCACTTGCAAAATCTCAGTTTGAGTATCTACGCCAGAAGTTGGGCATGACCCCATTATCAACCTAAGAGAGTCCATCCTGTTAGGGGGAGTATGTTTTGGTTGAATATCTGATACCACTGAAAAGTACTCCAACAACTCAGGGGGAGCATTTGTTGCTTTGACATTGATGTCAAAGGGGGAGAAAAGGAATGGTCTCGATGCTATAACTGGAGGTCCAAGCAAAATAGCACAGCCTTTTAGGGTTTCCATCAATGCCAAAGGGGGAGATTGTTGGCATGCTTTATAGGAAAGCGTGTGCTTGTCATTGATGGCAAGAACAACAACATCGATGGAAAACAAGAAAAGCATAATCTTGGGAGGAGAAGCGAACAGTATGCAGAGACGAGAAAGCTCAGAAAAGATATCAGTTTCCAGAAGTGTAGACGAAGTCCAAGAGATAGACTCGCATGAGGAGCAAAGGTCGAGACCCGTGAACAATTAGAAAACCTTCTAAGTCAGAGAGATTAGAAGCTCAAGAGGAGGAGCAACAATAGTCGTTGGATCAAACACTGTGAAGAATCTGGAGCTTTAGATCAAAGTCCAGACAGGAGGAACGAGTGCGCAAGAGAGGAACAGATCCCATCCATTGGATCTGAGCGCAAAGGACCAACAACTGTTAGATTCAATGGATTTGAAAGGAGGATAATCTTAGGAGGAATACATGACAACCATTGGGTTGAATTAGTGGAAGGTTATGATAAGCAAGGGCTGAGATCCGAGATCTTGATCATCCGAATACCCATCAACCATCGGATCAAACCAAAATTCCCATCAGCCGCTGGATCACTTTCGAGTGGAAGGACAGGATAAGCTAGAAGAGTTGCATCGCAGACAGATCGCGCCATCGATATAGGATCATGATCGATGAACAACATTTAGTTTGGGTATAAAGATGTGAGGAGGTTAAGCTCTAGAAAAATCTCACTTCAGATTTTTCAGTTTGAGATTTGAAATCCCCGAAGCCTGGAGAGCCGAAGTAAATCTCGATCGTCCGATCATCTGAAATACCTGAGTCATCTGATCCAGAGCGTCAGTTTTAGATTTGAAATACCTGAAGCCTAGAGACCCGGAGAGCTGAAATAAATCCTCGATCGTCAAATCATCTGAAGTGAATTTCACTAAAGTGTAAGGACATGATAAGTTAGGAAAAGGTCGCGCTATTCTCAGCGGCCAAGAATCAAGGACTCAGATCTACAGTAGACAGAGCATATCGAACCCCTCTGACCTTTCTGCCTTTAACCGTTGGGGGGGGTCCGAGCTGGTGGTATTTTCCTTGTGGGACCCTCGTACATGTCACCTTCCTGTCAACTTGGACCCCCCTCACTCATTACCACTTATCGCCTAACATCCCCTCCAAGTAAACTACCAAACCACTCATACATACCACCTCCACGCTCCGACATCACACTCCATTATTCGCTACACGTCACACTCCACTACTGTGATCTTCCTCCACACTCCACTACACTGCCTACACGTCTCATCCACGTCAACAAACCACCTCAACAAGGACACGAGTCGTCCGATCTAAAATATCACTTCAAGTGTATTCTCAATCGTTGATCATATTACAGTGGAAGGATAGTGTAAGTTTGAAAAGTTGAAATCCTGAAGTTTCGAAGGGAGAAGTTCCGACAGCCGCCCATCTCAATGTTTGATTAAGTCCTAGCCGTCAGATTGAACAATGAAAGGATGAGTGTAAGGATCAAATCTGACCATTGATTTGTTTCCGTGAAATAACTGTCCAATCTGATCCATCCACTCAGGAGCACCGTCAAGATCGTAAGATCAATGGTCCCATCGCATTGTAGGGATTGAAGATGCGTGAACTTTAAAAAGTTGAAGGCGGGCCACAATCGAAACCATGGTTTTGGAGAAATGACATGTGGAGGCTCAAGGTAAATTGCGGGGCGAAATTTTTTTTTCTACACCACCTTTGGACATGCCCACAATCACGTGGTCACATGAGCTCATCGCCCAAGGTCATATCAAGGGAGGAGCTAGCACGTTGCTAAGCTCCACTTCAGAGTTCGGGAGATCGGGAAGTGCCTTTTGAATAGGTGTTTGGTCACCGTTGATGGTCACATGAATGAAGGGGCTTAGAAGCCAAAGAAGCCAAAATGACTCTCTGTAACTGACGAAATGGAGTGATTGTATCTGGCAGAGAATTCGAAGAGCTTCAGAGTGATCGCCAGAGGCACTGAAGAGTCTCGAGGTAACTGCCAGTGGAATGAAGACTCATCATAGAGACAATTGACATATGGAAGAGAGTCGAAGACTATAACTTCCATAGAAGCCAAAGAATATCAGGATAACAACCACTGATGAAGAATAGACTCAGCATGATTGCCAGAGAGAATGAAGAGTTAGGTGTATGATCTGGCAGAGGACTTGGCATGAAAATTATACACAGAACAAAGAAAATATGGTTGCTTCTGTTGAGAGTTATTCATACGGGTAGAAGCATGTTGTGTACAATAGATAAAACGCATAGAAGAGGCATAGCACATAGAATGGACAGGGCGCACAGAGCATAAAATGTTGAAGAACAGAAAGTGCAAGTGAGGGAGCAGGAGGACACTGATGCAGGCAGAGCAGAGAAGTGTAGCAGAACAATGATGAGACTGGTAAGCCATTGATAAACGCTATATCACTGCAATAAATTTAGTAAGAGAAGTATTTATAATCAAGGTGGTAGGGAGGTGCTAGGCAGGACTATTGTCCTCAGAGTTTCAAGTGGGTGCTTGAACACAGGGATTTGTAGCTTCCATCTGGTTACAGCCAGAAAAACCAGGATGGTAGGGTGGTGCAAGGGAGAAATATTGTTCTCTGTTATACAGGTTGGTGCCTGTGTGACTGGCATTTGATGCTTCCATCCAGTTGGTGCTGGAACACTCAGGGAGTTGGTGCTTCCTTCTAGTGGGTGCTAGAGAAACCAGAGAGTTGGTGCTCTCAACAAGTTGCATCTTGTAAAAAAAAGGTGGTAGCCTCAAAAGGAGTTGGAGCTCATAAGAATGATAATGTGCAGAAAATAAAGACTACTTATCATATCAAGAAGAAGAGGTTTTCTCCCTTTATGGGTTTCCTCAGGAATATATGTCTTTTTGTATTTCATGTGTGTGATTGATGTTGAATACTCTAATTCTTAGTTCCCTGAATTATTGTGATCATTGTTGAGTGTTTGGTAATGAGTTTAAAATGGGCATAATTGTTTAAGCATGGTAGAAACTGATTCACCCCCCCCTCTCAGTTATCCAACACATCTCCTTGTGGTTCTTTGATCATGATGGTTTCAAAGAAAGATGGCACATGGCGAGTGTGTATCGATTACCGAGCCTTAAATAAAATCATGGTGAAAAATCGATAACCTCTTCCTCATATAGATGATTTACTTTATCAGTTGAAGAATGTTGTTTATTTCACTAAGTTGGATTTGCGTAATGGATATCATCAAATCAAGGTCGCGGAACATGATGCATGGAAAACTTCCTTTAAAACCAAACATGGATTGTTTGAGTGGTTAGTTATGTCATTTGAGCTTTGTAATGCTCCGACAACTTTCATTCATGTGATTAATGATGTATTTTGACCTTTCCTAGATGAATTTGTGATTGTATATTTAGACGACATTCTTATGTTTAGTGGGACTTAGGATGAACATGTGAGGCATGCAAAGCAAGTATTGGATACTTTGAAAAGGGAAAAGTTGTATGTAAAATTGTCTAAATGTGAATTTGGCAAGACTGCACTTGTGTACTTAGGTCATATTGTAGGAGGAGGACAATTAAAAATTGATCATTCCAAAATTAATGTAATTGTAAATTGGCCTGAGCCAAAAAGTGTAACCAAAGTCTGAAGCTTCTTAGGTGCAATCCATTATTAGAGGAGTTTCATTTCCAACTTCTCCTTTATAACAGCTCCTTTGCATGCCTTAACCAGTGTGAATAACACTTTTCAGTGGGAAGGAAAGAAACGAAAATCTTTCAACACTTTGAAGGAGAAGATCAGTACCGCACCAGTATTAGAACTACTAAATCTTCAACAACCTTTTGAGATCGAGACAGATGTCAGCGGATATGCCATGGGTATAGTATTGATGCAATATCATAAACCTATATGTTACCACTCTGAAACTTTTAACCAAGTTGTTGTTAACTATCCTACATATGATAAGGAGTTGTATGAATTAGTCCAAAGTGTAAAGAAATGGAAGCACTACTTGTTAGGGAAGGAAACAATCATACATACAGATCACCATCCCTTACAGTATCTCCAAGCATAGACCAAATTGCAACAATATCGACACTATAGATGGATGGGGTTTCTACAACAATTTCATTTGGTAATCAAGTACAAAAAGGGTACAAGTAACAAGGTAGTCGATATGCTTTCTAGACCTCCTATTGTTGCTTCTAGTATTTTGAAGAATACTTCTTTATCTCATGATAGATATGTAGAACAATATGCCATCGATGAAGATTTTAAAGAAGTATATGAGAAGCTAACCCATGGTGCAAAGGTAGAGAACTATTGTCTGCAGAGAAAACTATTCTACCATCTTGGAAATATATGTATTCCTACAAGTGAACGAGTCCATGTAATACGAGAAGCTCACACTACTCTTGTGTCTGGTAATTTTGGGGTAGGAAAAACTATGGCTAATTTGCAAAGGTTTTGTTACTAGCCTCAAATGAAAGAAATTGTAACTAAATATTTAAAGGGGTGTGTGATGTGTTCTACTTGTAAGCCCACTGATAGAAAACTGGGGCTATACTCACCACTTCTTGTTCCATCCCATCCATGGGAAAGTATCTCCATGGATTTTGTAGGGGGTTTACCAATGACCAAAGGGGGTCATGACTATTTGTATGTTGTAGTGGATTAGTTCAGCAATATGTGTATCTTGATGTCATGTAAAAAGTAGATCATTGCCGAGCAGACTGCTAGTCTCTTCTTTCAATATGTTTGGGTTCACTTTGGGTTACCCACATCCATTGTCTCAGATTGAGATACTCAATTCCTTGGGGACTTTTGGACTAGCTTGTGGAGGATGATGGGCACCAAATTGAAGAGGAGCATTGCTTTCCATCCACATACTGACAGACATACAGAGGTGGTAAACTGAACATTGGTACTTTTGCTTCGAGGGTACTGCAGTAAGCATCCCAAGTTATGGGATGAACAGATACCCTATGTACAACATGCTTAAAACCGAGCTTTACATTCATCCACTCAGAGTTCACCTTTTGATACATGTTTTGGATACCTACCCAATGTTCCTTTGGAATTGATGTATGGGAGATATGTCAATGTGAATGAAGAACGAACATAGGATAGAGCCCGCAAGTTCATCCAGAGGATCCAACAGATACACCAGGTAGTCAAAGAAAAGTTGGAGAAAATTCAAGCACAGTATAAAGCTCAACATGACAAGCACAAGGTTGATCATCAGTTCTAGGTTGGAGACCGAGTATGGATTCACATCAACAAGGAGAGATTGAAGGTTGAAGGAAAGAAACTCAAGCCCATTCGTTATGGACCCTTCACTATCTTGGAGAAAAGTGGTACCAATTATTTTCATCTGGATCTTCCACCTTACATGCAGATTTACTCAGTTGTGAACGTTGAGAACTTGAAAATGTTTTAGCCTCCCATGATCATGGATCAAGATGAGAAAGTTTCAATACCTTCAGTTGATGTGTTTGCACCTGATTACTTGGATGAGTTACAGGAAGATATCATCATGGACAAAAGGACGATGACTTCACGCAAGGGTAATGTTGATTATCTTCGAGTAGGCTTAAAGGGCACACATCCAAGCAAGGAAAAGTGGATAGAGAAGGACAAAGTGAGGGGACTCTTCCCTCACTCACCTGTTGGTTGATAAAATATTTTGGTGGTCCAAAAATCTCTTAGTGGGAAGACGTGATCCAAAAAGGATCCATAGAAGGATAAGAACAACTCAGAACTCGCAGAGATGACTTAGGTCACTCAGAATGGCTTCAGGAGACAAAGAAAGGGAAAAAATTCAAATTTCCAAAAACTTAGTGAAAATGACATTATTGTGAAAAGCGTGTCACAAGATTTCTAACGACACAAATGAATCATCAAAAGGAGTTATGGATTGAAAGATATTCGCGGTCAAAGTTTGGTCAACCTAGCCCAGTTAGCAGGGGATGATTCAGCATCCGTACTGCTGACGTCAACATCTGTATGTATGACATCAACATCTATATGTATGACATAAACATCCTTACAGTACACGTGGCAAGATTAGGAAGGTGACATGTGTCATGTTGACGAAAACATGGTGACATGACAACACCATAGACTGCCACGTGTCACCCAGTTTTGGCATTTACGGGTCGATCTATGGACCAGTCAGATCATGCCACGTGGAAGTCTGTACGGTCCGTACGCTGATGTGGCATGATGGCTTGGCAAAGGAAAATGTGGCCCAGTGGGAGGTCACCATGTGGTCCAATCATAGGTTGCCACATGGCAGGCGAGAAACGCACAATGACAGTCGATGAGCGAAATTTGAAAAAAATATATATTAAGTTTGGCGGGTCCATCAAATCTGGCGAACCATGCCAAACTTGACCACAAAGTTAACCGTTGGGATATGGATTAGCGCGACCGCTAAACATAGTGAACAAAATATATGTTATATATATGCATTGCAACAATATAAACCCAAAAGGGGAAGGCCTTCGAGTTTGACCCCAGAACCTCCTCCCCCCATATGCGCCTTAATAATTCTGCCCAAACCAACATGCCAATGGCCTTACATTGTAACCAACGCCGCAAAAAATTATTAAATGTTGAGTCCGCCCAACCAGTGGAGGAAGGTGCGCGTACAGTATGACCTTTTGGGCACAAAATTCTATGCAGTCCAGTCATTAATGCAGGTTGCAGAGAGGGCACAAAAATCGAGATGAAATTCTTCTTGGGCCTGGGAGTGCCAGAGTCGAATCGAGGCATGGAGACAATCCTTTCTAGGTAATTCAACACCACGAATTCAGTGGTGTTATATGTTTTCTGATCTGAGCATTATTTTTGCAGCTTAATTTCATAATGAGGTATACTTGTGTATTTTGCCAAATTCTTTTGTTGAGTTAATGAAAGAGCCTACCCATTTGAGAGCAGGACCCGGAGACATAGTCCACTAGGGACGAGCTCCATTATCAAGTTTTTGTTTTCAGATTTGATGCTTATGTCTCTTCATTTTTTAGTTTTTCCTTCTTTAATGGTGCACTTTAATTTATGATCATTTAATGCAATTCCTTATAAGTCACTCAATGAAAAGACCCTGAATCACTTGGACATGCTATATATAAAAGTTTCTTCAACAAAGGAAAGGTTTTGATTTAGTTGTGCTTACTTCCATTATTTGTAAGTAAAGTCATCCAAAATTTTCCCTACTTTCTCCATTTTCGACTTTCCTTAGTCATATGCTATCTTGTTTTCTTACGCATTATCGCCATTATAACTATGAGAATAGAGCACCAATTAATCTCTTCTTCTTTTATACTACCAAGATTTCCTTATTATACTAGGTTTTTGGGAGCCCATCCATGCTCATGCAAGAAAATTATTTTTAAATTATCATTTATCTATGCCATTGAGCTTTGTAATGCCATAACACAACGTTGTTTTAGACTTATATAATATTCCTTATTAGGAATAAGATTTGGTAATTTGATAAATTCTCTCATAAGGTTATGAAAGGTCACATTGTTATGATTATTGTCTTTAAAGTCTTAGAGAAAAGTTTTGAGCATGTAGTCATTTTCAAACCCATTTGATATTTATATATCCATCCCTTCAAAGTTTCTCTAAAACATAAAAAACAAAAATCGTATGCTATTTCTTGGGTATTGTTGTTGCTTACATTCTAAACCTTGGAGTCTAAGGTATGTGAATTACGAGCAATTTTCTCAATTATAAACAATTTTGTTATTTTTCAACTATTAAATTTTCTTCATCCTTTCTCATGTAACAATTCTTTCTTAAAATATTATTAAATTTTCTTCATCCTTTCTCATGTAACAATTCTTTCTTAAATTTTATCTAGTTATATCCAAGAACACAATTGTATTTGTTGAAGTGTCAAAGATTGTTTGGAAGCTTACTATTTAGTATTTAATCCATTTTATGTATTGAATAGATAAGTAATAATGATAATCATGATTTACAAAGAGGAGTACCACTTTTATAAAAATGAAAAAGGAGTATTTAATCCATTTTATGTATTGAATAGATAAGTAATAATGATAATCATGATCTACAAAGAAGAGTACCACTTTTATAAAAATGAAAAAAGATGTTTTCTCATAGAAATTCTTTTCAATGCTAATTTTCTTCTCTTATGAGGAAAAAGTGATCAACAATAATTATCCTTCAACTAAGAAAATGTGAGTGTGGATAAGGATATAATATGTTATACCAAATTAGTCACCTAAAACTTGCATCATAATCATCAAGCACAATAACAAACATCCTACCCAAGGGATCATGTCATTGGGTAATAATGTATCAACTCCATGAATTTAAATTATTTGGGATGGAGTTGAATTTAGGAGTAAATCAAGCTTGATAATAACCAAATCATAGTGGTTTTCAACAATGCATTATTTTGGCATGAAACATGGAAATTAAATGAATTCTAACTTATTTCACCTTCTATTTTAATAATACATTGTTCGTATTTCCATTTATTTCGGTAGCTATGAAATTTAGTATTTTATCTTCAAAAAGAGGATGTGTTTATCAACTTTTTGACATGTGTTCAATTAACCTTTTTTTCCACTAGTGAATTAAGCTAACTTTTTTTATATTGAAACAATTTTGTGTTTTTTTAATTGTTTTTAGGCATCTAGTTAGTTTTGTGTCAATAGGTGCTTAAGTTAAATTCCCTAGAGTTAAGTGTGCTATTACACATTGATGGATTTACTAGGGATACCATCCATGAATGCAAGGAAGTCTCTCTTAGATTTACCTGTAAAGTTTTCCTTCGAAAAAAAAAAGACTTTTAAACTTTTTATGGTAATTGTTGCAATTTCACCATTATACATTTGAAACTTAAAAGATCATATTTGTATCATACGATCTCTAATTAAAATGATTTCTTTTTTAAAATGGATATTATTTTTATATATATTCATATTTGTACTTTATTCAAAAAAATCCAGCCATGAAGTTTTAACCAATTTTTTGCATCATGCATTTCACAAATGAAAAGATGTAAATATTTTATAATAAAGTGCATGCTAATTAGAAAGATTTTGTCCTTGACATTTTATGTCTTAATTTATTTGTAGTTTTTGGTCAAAGAAGAGGTGAACGAACCTACACATGAAAATGAGAAGGAAACATGGAGGAGAAAAAATGAAAATGCTCAAGACATAATAAGTATAATAAGTAAGGGCTTCAAGCCCAATCTTGGAAAAAACAATATCAATGAAGATTCTCTACTTGTTGTATGGAAAACCCTAAAATAATAATATAATAAAATGGACACTAGTAAAGTTTATCAATAGAAGAGTAAATTGGGTATATTAAACCTTCATGGCTTTGAGGGTATTAAGAGTATGGAAAACCCTAGAATAATAATATAATAAAATGGACACTAGTAAAGTTTATCAATAGAAGAGTAAATTGAGTATATTAAACCATCATGGCTTTGAGGGTATTAAGAATATTTGGATGAAATAAAAAATGAAAATGAAGAATTTGAGAAGTTTTAAGAAGTCTGATTTGAGTCGTGTTTTTATGATTAAGAGAAAATTGTTCTGCATATATGAAATGATTATTTAAACTATGAAGAGAGTTTATGAGATAAATTAAAATGACCCTAAATCTAATTTTGATGACTTTTTCATAAATTTGGTGAGGAAGATAAATTGATTTATCAAGGAAAATCTAAGAAAGATCATGCATATATAACTAGAATAAATCCATATTGTAGGAATTTATGGAGTCCAATAAAAGACTCCATTCCCCAAAATTTAGTTTACATAAAATATTAAATGAATGACAAGAGTCCCTCCAAATCGAACCATGTAAGATGGTAACTCTACCATTGATGATGATTGATATTTTAAAAAATATGAAGGTCAAAATAATGTAGGGGCAATAAAACAAGAAGAAACTTGAAACTTGTTTATTATTATTGAAATGAGGAATTACAATGTTTATGCATACCACAAGAGAATTGAAGATCATTGTAAGAAGAAAAAGAATGAATACTAAGGACAACACGTTAAAAAAATGAGAGAGGAGACTTTTCTTGCATTTTCTTATCCACTCATTTATGAGGTTGCTTCAATTACTTTGGGTATGAATATTGCCTTTTGTAACGAGTATGAGGAACATGCAAAAATATGAAAATCTTGGTAATGTTGACACTATTGGGAGCAATTGTGTTGATGATAAAACTTTAGTTGCTTTATTAAACGTGTTGAGTTCTAATAACATTTCTAGTGAATGGATTGTGGATAGTGGTGTGACATTTCATATGATAGGGGTTGATAATTATTTAGGTCCTCTATTGAGGGTGAAAATTCAGAACAAATAATTATCAATGGAAAGTTGTGGATATTCACATTCATGGTACATGTACAACTAAAATTAATAATGAGTCAAATACAATTAATAATGAGTCAAATACAATGTCTTGTGTGTGGATAATATAACAAGGAACTTATTTTATGTTTATATGTGTGCATAAAGTTTATTTAAATTTAATTTTTGGACTAATAATTTTGTCATTAAAGACATTGGAGATAATTCCAAGGTAATTGCTCAAGGAATGTTGATCATGACAAAGGTTTATAAAAGTTTCTCAGTTTCTATTATGCCAAGTCTACTCTATATAATGATTTTGTGGCTCAATTTAATCATAATATTAGGTCATGGAATGCAAGATTATAACACATGAATTAATTTTCATGAATTATGAAAATTAGGCTGATAAACATGGCAACAATTTTTCCTAGTACTTTAGCTACTAAGGTGACTAAAGGTGTGTGTGAAGGATGTGTGTTATGAAAGAAACACAAGAATAAATTTGATAAAGGGGGGCATAGAGAATAGAGTACTTATTATAGCTACTCCATAGTGACATTTTTTGGACCAATAAATAATCATGCAATCAAAGGGTATAGGTACTCATTAATATTCATTGATGATTGCAAAAGAAAGGTATGGATCTATTTCCTTAAACATAAAGTGAAGTCTATAGGGTATTTAAAGAGTTCAAAGGTTTGGCTGAGAATGAAAGTGGGAAGAGTATAAATTGTTGACCTCTAAATCTCTCAATGAAAAATGAATTTGCTGTCATCCAATTTTGTAGTGGGTGAGCATGGGTATTCCACCAATGAGCTACATGTATAGTGAAATTCTCTACCAATCTTTGAATTCACCCTTATTCTCCCACGTTCTTCAAAACTTCATTAGCATATGTGATAGGGGATTGTTTTTCTTTGAATCTAAATGCTAGGAAACAAGCCATTATTTCTCTATTGGAATACGGTTAGGGTATTGCATGATTTTTCATTCATTAATGGTTGAAAAGCATTCCTTATTTATGCCTCTTATAAGGGCATAATAACTATCATTCATATAATGTTGTGTCTAAGTCATCGCTGAGAGATAGAAGGGTCCCCAATTTTAATTATCCATTCATGTTAGGTTTGATAACTTCTTCTATTGTATGCATTAATTGATCGATCGTCTTATGTCTACTTCATCTTCCAATGGTTTTTCCTAAGGTTTTCCTTTTGCAAGGTCCAAATATATGATAATTATTTTTCCAATTCTCTTAAGTTTGATTCTATATTTTTCTAGAGATATGGTTACTTTAATTCAAAGTCCCCAAGGTCTATCAACTATACTTGGATATATTGTGCTTCTTTCAATGCTTTCAAAGTCAACTGTTGATTCTGTTAGCACTCTGTAAATTGGTTTGGCTGATAAATAGACAACAGAGGCAACTTTTTCAACCAACTTTGAGACTCGAAACTAGCCTTTCAGACCTGGAGAGGGCTCTCTCGAAAGGAGCGATCTCCGCGAGGAATATGGATCTTAAAACAATGGCTTGATTTAACACCTTTTATATAACGGGTTCTGGTTATATTGGCGCAAGAAAGTAAGACTTGGGCTATGGAGTCTATTCAAGAAAATGACAGAAACAAATGACTCGGTGACTGAACTTAAGAGGATAAGGCTAAACGAGAAACAGTCTTCAGTGTAAAATCGTAATGTGGTGGGGAGAAAAAACAGGAAGTAACTCGGAGAATTGTTGCAGGTGAATTCATAGTTAACTTTTAGAAGAAAACATTTTGTCTAAGTGGCGCGAACAAGGGGCGGTGTGATGTGAATCCACAGGTTCAAAAATTCGTTCCGAAATAGACAGAAAAATATATGAATTAAAGATGACAGGAAGCACGTATGCAAGGAAAAAGACACAATACATATGACTGCTACAATTAGAATCTTTTCATCAAGTCTATAGGAATTTTGCATTAAGTTTCAATCAAACTAAAATTTACATACAATGGCTACTGTCTATATTAATTTTTGCCAACCAACCTGGCTTACATCGAAAAGATCAAATATATAAATGAGGGCGTCACTTGGGTTACCCTATTCTTCTAACTGTTATCTCTACAAACTAAGGAACCGACTGTTCTGCGTTACAAAACTATTCATATGATTTTTTCCAAAAATAGACAAAGATACATTTGGCTACATCAAAATCATTATAATCCACCACGGGGATTTGGTTTGTCAATCGGATATCTTGGTAGACAAGTGTTTGTCAGAGTCCCGCTGTCTGTTGTAACAGATTTGATTTACTAGATTATTTTATATACTTATGGCACTAGTGTTATCACAAAATATCAGAATGGGCTCATCATATTCAATCTGTATATCCTTCAAAGTTTGTTTCATCCATAGAACTTGAGTACAACATGTTGTTGCTACAATATACTTTGTTTCTTCTATAGAAAAAGATATTGATGATTGTTTCTTTCTTGACCATGATACTAGAAACTCACCCAAGTAGAAGGATGCTCCACTTATACTTCTTATATCATGAATGCAACCTTCTCAATATGCATCTATGTAGAAAAAAAGAGATAAATCATTCCTTTTTGGATACCATAATACAAACTCTTTTGTACCATTGAGATATATAAATATCCTCTTCACTTACATAACATGTGATTCCTTTGGTGTTACTTGAAACCTTGTAACCTATCCAACTGCCTACATCACATCTGGTCTAGAAGCTATCACATAGAGTAAGCTGCCAATCATTGATATGTATTGTCTTTGGTATGCATCCTTAGAATCATCATTCTTACTTAACTTGACACTAGTCTGCATAAGATTATTGACTGGTTTGCAATATTTCATTCCAAACCTTTTTATCATTTCTCTGATATACTTGGTCTGAGAGATGAATATACCTTTGTTGCTCTGACATATCTGTAGTCCCAAAAAGAAATACAACTCTCTAAGTAATGACATCTCAAACTCATTATGCATGTCTTTGGAAAATTTCTAACTGATCAACATAAACTTCAATTATCAGGATACTATCTTGATATGCGTTTATGTAGAGATCATTGTTTGCATTTCCTTTCATGAACCTGTTTTGTGTTAATATTATGGTAGCTGCGGGAGGTATTTACTTCCACGTGTGAACCTGACGAGAATAGAAGACTCTGGAAAGAAAGAGAAAACCCTAATGAGTTGACTAATAACCCTAGAAAGTCTTGTCGGCTCAAGAAGATAATTATATTAGGTTATTAGCCTCCAAGAGAATAAGTCAGCCAGAAATAATAATAATATACTAAATAGACACATATCCAGAAGGAGAAGTCAACCCTAGAAAATCTCGTAGAACCAGTATAAATACAGGGCGCCAGTTCTCATTTGACAGCATCTCAGAACTATAGTTCCCAGCTTGGTGCACACTGCAATTCCCAATCTGGTGCGCACATGTGGAGGAGGACTGCAGTTGTAGCTGCAGCAGCAGCTAGTTTTTAGTATGATCTTGGACTACCTCTTGGCTAGGATTTGGACTATCTGATCAGCTATTGTTGGTGCGCTATCCTTGGAGGAATATGCACTACACCTTGTTTGTCTATCTAGCCTAGGGTTTGCTTTCGGAGGAATTCTCAGTCAAGGTTAAGGTGCTCGGAGGGTGGCTTCGGCCTATGGTTGGGTGATGAGGGTATCGTCAATGGTAAAAGGAGCACACCATATTCTATATTCTAACAGGTTATGGGCCCACACCCCTTCATTCATCCTAAAACGCTGGAAGGAAACATAGCCGCTAGATATTGAGCTCGTTGAGGAACTGTCACTAGGGTTACTAGCAGAAGCATCTTCCAAGACACTGCAGCTAGGGTTACTAGCAGGTGCAGTTGCAGAAACACTAAACCTCTTGTTGAGTCACCTTAAGTGAATGGATTGACCTAATCTCCAGATAGATCAGTGCGCCCTAGCCCAGCGCATCTCCTGGTACTCTCAGAAAGCCAAGACGTGAAGTTTGAATTTTTGGTCAAATCTAGGGTTTGACCAAGTCAAGCAAGCCATGACAAACTCTATGAAGCCTAAGAACAAGTTAGATGGAGCCTCTAACTTCAAAGCATGGAATACAAGGATTGACCTCATCCTTGCCAAGAATAAAGTGTTGGATATCATGAAAGGAAATATCGTGAAGCCAGAGCTTGAAGAAGGAAAAGAGAAGGAATCATCGAACGTTGCAGCTATGGAGAAGTTCAAAGATGTTGACATCAATACCATGAGTATCATAGTGGATTCTATAAAATACCACTTGATACC
>JASDQU011443339.1:0-16808 GCA_032191745.1 Picea mariana | reverse complement strand
CTATCCATTTGGTAAAATAGTTAGTGGCTACCAGGATCCACTTATGCTAACCATTAGATGAAGGATTAATCTCGCCTATGAAATCTAAGCCCCACTACTGAAAAGTACCATTCACTACAATAGGTCTTAGGGGTAGATATTTTAGTTTTTGCTTTCCTATGAATCATTGGCACTTATCACAAGATTTCACAAAGGCACACACATCTGAAAAAAGAAAATGCCAATAATACCCAACCCTTAGGATTTTGTGAGTTGTGGTCTTCCAGTAATGATGGCCTCCACAAATACTTGAATGAAACTGATGCATGACTTCAGTTGACTCATCTTTGTCCAAACATCTCAATAGCAAACCATAAGGATCTTTCCAATACAAAAGATTATCATTAATGCAGAATTTAATTGCTCTGAGCTTAAGGGCTCGGGCTTGAGTCATGCTAAGTTCAGGAGAAACCTCCAACTTTTGTAAAAAATGAAAAATACATGAATACCACTCACATGAAGACAAATTCTCGGCCACCTGTTGGCTGTCATGTTGCTCTTCTACTACTACCCCTGTCTGCAAACTTGCTGAACTTTCCTTAATGAAATTTATGTCTAAAAGATCACAATTCTCTTCTATCATGAGCTTGGCAAGGCCTTGGCCTTTTACCAGCTTGGTGGGCTTCACTTCTATGTCAAACTCAATCAGCTTTGCGATCCATTTATCTCTCATTCCATCAATATCAAGCTAGGTAAAGACATCCTTCACAGAGGCTGAAGGAACATAGGCAACAACCTTTGCATGGAGGATATAAATTCTGAAATCTTTTAATGACATAATGAGAGCATAGGATTGTCTTTCTATAGGATCATACCTTATTTCATCATCCCTGAGTGATTTTTTGAAGAAATCCACCGGGTGATCAAGACCTTCATCATCTTTTTTGAACAAGACTGTTGCCACTGTTTCATAGGAAGCAAAAGAGAAAATATAGAAATTCTTGGTTTAATCCAAATTGATTAGAGTAGGAGATTCCATGATAGCCTGCTTGATATCTTGAAATGAGCTTCTTGCATTATCTTTCCATTTATCTCAGATCCCTTTTTTAGCATGGAGGTTATATGTTTTACTAATTCAGAGAAATTAGGAATAAACCTTCTGACAAAATTGATCTTACCGAGTAGGGATTGGATATCCTTCTTTGACCTTGGTATGGACAACTTTTGAATTGCTTCCACCTAAGCTGGGTCAATTTTCACTCCCTCTAGTGAAACAATGTGGCCTAGGAGCTTACCCTTCTTGAGAGAAAATTGAGACTTTTTTGGGTTCAGCGAAATCCCGAACTATCTGCATTTCAAAAATATTGTTTTCAAATGCTTTAGATGCTTTTCATGACTGCTGGAATAAACTGTGATATCATCGAGATAGATGAGGACAAACTTGTCTTTCTATCCCTCAAAAGCTATGTCCATGGCCCTCTAAAAAGTGTCCTCGACATTCATCAGTTAGAATGGCATCTTGGCGTACATGAAGGTACCCCAACGAGTAGTAAAGGAAGTTTTTTCTTGGTCATCAGGGTGTATAGAAACCTGGTTATAGCCTGAGAAGCCATCTAGGAAAGACATGACACTGGCTCCTGAAATTGTTTGCAGCAAGTGTTCCATCTTGGGTAGGGGATAGTTTTCTTTCTTGGAGCATTTATCTAGGTTTCTAAAATCAACGCATAACTTGATCTCAACATTTTTCTTTCTCACTATCACTAGGTTTGCGATCCATTTAGAGTATCTTAGTGGGATTATGATTTTGGCATCAAGGATCTTTTTGATCTCTTTTTCAATTACAGGCAATAAGAGAGGATTGATAGGTATCATCTTCTGTCTGAATGGGATGGTGTCTTTCTCCAGGGGAATCTTATGTTGAATGACATCAGGATTATAGGTTTTCAGATCACTGTATTTCCAGGCAAAAACATCAACAAATTCCTTCATAATGCTGCAATATTTTGACCTCTGATCAACGGTTAATTCATTGGACAAATTTATAAATTTAGGATGACTTTGGCTTCCTATATTGTGCTCATGGACAACAGGATCCTTCTCCTTCTTATTGGGTTTGTAAGGGACATCATTTTGGTCAAAAATCTTCTCAAGAGACACCAAACCCCTAGGTATATAATTGTTGGGCAGCTGAACAATATCATGTTGACCCATTTTTTTCTTCAACTTAGGCTTTTTGGATTCCCCTACATTTTGATTTTCCTATTCAATATGCATATCAGAAAATTCATCTACAACCTGGAGAAATCTACTAAGCTTATCATCATCTTCAAAAACTTTCCAATATTTGATATTGTCGGGCAGGGATGGTCTATATTTGACTTGGATTTCATAATTCAGTCTAGGAGGCATGGGAGGAATGAACATACTAGCCGAGTTAGCAAGGGAATCAGCTAGGTGATTCATAGCTCTGGGTATATATGAAATATCAAAAATGGAAAAAGAGTCCCTGCTTTTCCATACCTCATCCCTGTAAGCTTTCAACCTGACATGTTTTTCTTGGAAAGTAATATTCACTTGTTGTATGATGAGATATACATCTCCAAACGCCTTTAGACCTTTTATTCCCATCTCCTTGGTAGAATTTAATCCCAAAAACAAAGCCTCATACTCTGCTATATTGTTAGTAGTTTTGAAATCAAGTTTAAAAGACAAATGAATAGCCTCTTTTAAAGGAGAAATCAAAACTACACCTGCACCTGTTGAGTCTTTGGTACTGTCACCATCAAAGAACATGTTCCAAATGGGAGTACTCTCTCCATAATTATGTTGATAAGTAGGCTTTGTGAGCTGCAAAGGAGCTGGCTGAGAATCATCTATTTGCAGAATGCACGCCCCAAAGTCTATGTCCAATGCATAGATGGGATGATTTACATAACTTTTCTCATCACTAATGATGTAGGCAAGCTGATTTTCTCTGTAAAGTCTCTTTACCTCTCCTCCAAACATCGAGACTATGGCATAAGAAAGATCCATCTGCAGGGTACCACCTAGCCTTTTTCTCCATGAACGTGACAAGAGGAGGCCGAACTTGGGTGGGATATCAGCCACTACAACATCCATTACCATGCTTCTCATTAGCAACTGGGCAAGGTTTATGACAAGGTATTTTATGAGGTTGAGGCATCTGACTTTCCTAGAGTCCAAAGAGAAGAGATCATGGTAAGGTTTTGTGATGTCAAGCCCAAGCTCATCCATCACTTCTTTAGGCATAAGATTGTGTGACGCTCCTGAGACAAGCAAGCAGTTGTGAAGGATCTTGTCATGGATATTCAGGGATATGTAGAAGGGTGGAAAAGAATCATCTCGGTCCTCTACCATAGGTAGTATAGTCACTGTGGGCTTGTCATCTTGAAGGTTTACATAACAAGTAGATGGGGGAGTCTTTGGTTGAAAGGATACCAAACTTGAATATGTCATTGTTTATAAGTTCAGTCAATGGCATTAGTATTTTTACCTTCTGAATTTCTGATTCAAAATTAAATGAATATGATATTTTATCAGAAGGTTTTACCTTGTTAGAAGGAGCTCTGAGGGACACTTGTTCTTTAGCTCGGGGCTGCAATTGTTTTTTCTTTTGTTTTGCAGGAGTGGAGATCTACTTTGTAGGAGCAGCAGGCTGCTTGGCAACAACATCTTTCTTTTTTCCGGGGGCAGGAAGGAATGGCTTTGGAGAAACAATCTTAGATCTTAAATTCTAACCTGACTGGTCATCTGTTTGATAAGGAGATTCTTCAATGCTTGCCTCATTAATCTACTCATGCATGAGGACCTCCTCATAATCTGTTTGTGTCAAGAAGGAGGAATCAACATCATCCCCAAAGCAATTTATGTCATCTTCTTCTTCAACTTCACCATGAGATAGCTCCTGCACTTCTTCTAGCACGCCATTTTGGAAAGGGGCCCTGATCCTTTGGTCTTCAGCTGCATTCTTATCTCTCTAAAGGATGTGGACCTACTGGTTGTTCCTTCTGTAAGGCAATGCATTGGGATTCCTGGGAGCATAGGTATTAGGCTATTTCCTTCTTTCTTGTTGTTGACTTTGAATTTTCAGTTTTGACATCTCTGAGGTCAAGCTATCCAACATCTTGGCCATATTTTCCATTTTGGTATTTGAAGAAGAAGGAGTATCAGCAGATGACTTCTTTCTATCAAACTTTCCTTTAATTTATGGGATGCCACAATGTTAGATTCAACCTTAAGAGAAAAATCTTGCATTAAGGCGAGTGTGGCTGACCTTCTTTCTCCCAGGATTAAGCAGAATTCTGGATCAAAGGTAGAAGAGTAAGTAATCTTTGTCGATGCATCAGTTGGCTTGATCTCTGCAGGGTTCTTTCCAAACATCTTATTGAATCTTTTGGTGAAGCCTGAGACAGATTCCCCATTTTCTCTTCTTAGATTTCCAAATTCAGTAATATAATACAAGAGGTCTCTTCTTTTTCCCCAATGTTTCAAAAACACTTCATATAATTTCTCAATGCCTGCCACTGGATTAGCTGGCATTTCCTTGAACCACTTTCTAGCTTGACCATCCAAGCTCTGTACAAAAATTATGGTCCAAACATCTTCCTCTGAAATGTTAATGTTCTCAGCATAGGCATAGAAAGCCTCTATATGTTCTTCAGCAGTATAATCTCTAGATCCAGTAAACTTTGGCATATATTTCTGATAATCTCCTGTTGGCATCGCTGATAAGGGATTGGGAAAAATAAGAAGAGCATACCTATTGGCTAAGATCTGTTCCATTTTTGTCAAAGGGACAACCATGTAAATCTTGGGGGTTGATGTAGAGGAAGAAGTTTCTGTAGATGATGGTTGATATGGGATAGGTGGGATTATGGACAATGGTGGTCTTACTTCGCTGAGGAATGAAGTGGAAGCACTGGTAGGATGACTATCGTGGAATGTGGTTCCTGGATAAGGTGGGAAATAAGAATCTCTGCTAAACTGGTCGAGCAATAAGGCCAAGTTTTTTTCACCCTTAGAAGAAAGATCTTGTAAAATATCTTCAAGAATGGGAAAACTAGTATGAGTATGGAAAAAGCTTTCTACAGGCTCAGTTTATGAAGAATTCAAGGAAGAGGAAGAATTCTCTTCTTGGATAGATTCTACAACTTCTTCTCCTAAGTTGGATATAGTAATATGCTCAGAAATAGGATCTATAACATCAAAATAAATTGAAGGCTCATCACCCTTCAAGATTTCTGACAAAATTACAATTTTCTGAGAACTAGAAATAGATGAAGAAGTGTTTCTTGAAATACCTAGTCTAGATGCTCTTGCAGATCTGGAAGTTTGTCTTTTCAATGCTTTTCCACTTTTGATGATCTTCTCAGGGTCTGGAACTGGTGTTTCCAGTGGCCTTTCTTGGTTTTCTCTGGTATGAGCCCTTCTCAGAGCCACTTCGTTCTAATGGAGTCGCCAGATAGATGATTACAACTGAAAATGTGTCCAGACTTTGTCTATCATCAAACTTGGATCTATGTCATCTCCCAAGGAAGATGAGCTTCAATCTCCATTCCCCGGCAATGACGCCAATTTTTTATCACTCCAGGAAACTCTCCTAGGCTGTATCTCAGAGATGCTTGGTAACTTAACCTTTTTGTAATTATTTTCTCAATAATGGGTGTGGTTTGGATCAAGATGAATATCTAAATCAATGGATTGTATCTTCAAGACACTCTAGCTATATTCATGCAGTACAAGGCCTTCAAGAGCTATTATCAGATAGGTTTGTAGATCAAATGGATAAGAAACCAATCAATTAACCATAACATACATAAACAATATATATGATGGGTCAACAAACTAGCAAAGTATGCTTATGATTCTTGTTTAATAATCAAAGGTAAGATGACAATTGCCATAGGACCTTTAAACATAGAAAAAGAAATGATTTCAACCCATAAGCATAGAAAATGAATGAAAAGATAGAGTCTGACAATAACAATGAAAGAAGATTGCAAGCTTAATATATTAAAGAAAGTGTCTTTATCATAGTAACAGTGGATTATAGAACTCAAAATCGAACCCTTCGTTCATCAAATGTTCTGGGCTTTATAGCCTTTACAAACAGTTTCAAAATCCTAGAATACTGGATCGAATTTCGCCTAAAAATAGAAAGTCAATAATTGGCCCAAGAAAATAGGCAAAGATCCTATAAAATAGGTCAATTCCTATCCTTGGATGACCTTTATGTCGTTCAGATTCTTTGGCAGGTGTAGTGAGCCTTCTGAGGCTGCTGGAGCTTATGTGATATGAGAGGAGTCGGAAATGACACCTACTGACAGTCAAACAACTTTATATCCCTGAAAATAGCTAACCGATTTTGACCTTTCTGCCTTGTAGAGCATCTCCAAAATCAAAACAAACTCTTGATAAGGATGTAATTAATTATTGTCTATCGATTGGAACCATTCCTGAAGCTTTTGGAAAAGGAAAACCTGGATCTGTGCAACAATATTAACTTTCTGCCCTATCAGTGCTTTCGGTAGCTAGAATAGAGAAAATTTAGACCAATTAGCTACCAAAATCTCTGCTTTTGGTGGCTAATGAACAATCGAAATTTTCGCCTAAGCCATCGAAAGGTCTGTTTTAGTGAAATTATCAAAATTTCAAAAATACCTTTTGTCTTAGCTCAAAAATTCCTTAGGGATGATCTTTTAAGGCTTCTGCATCTTGCTCAAAGACTGTAGGATTACTGGTTGCCTCTAGTTCGTTGCGCTAAACTGCTACCTCTTCAAGGATTTCAAGAGTAGCATGTGTTTGAGACTGGTGTTTAGAAGACATATCTTTCTTCCTCAAAGCCCTGACCTTTTTCTTCAAGTCCTGAGCTACTCTCCATAAGCTGTTGTAATATTTTATAATCTTGTCCTTATTTTTCTTTTCCTTTATGATTTCATGTGCTAATCTTTCCAAGGATGAGTTGTTTTCTGCAAAGTTTTTCGATAGGGTTTCATATCTGGTTTTAATTACCCTTTCTATCACTTCTTGTTGAGCTAACTTCTTCTTAATATTCTTGATTTCCTTTGATTTAATCTACTTCACTCTTTTGCTAGATGAGGCATCTGCAACCTGTGGTTCTTGTTCTTTTTGAGGTCTAGGTGATGGAAGGTCTTCATACCTTGTTGTGAAAACATCTACATAAACTGAATTTTCATGCCCTGTGGTAACTGAATCTTCATGCCTCATTTCAATCTGGTGCTCTTCATCCTCCAAGTCTATGTGAGGAAGATTGAGAATTCTCTTGTTCACTGGGGTTTCTTCGGCCTTATCTGTTTCACTACTGAAGTTTAGTTTCTTCTTAATTTTGTTAATCTTAGAAGAAGGAGAGGGTTGACTAACTGGAACTAGAGAGATAGCTCTCCTCCTCCTCTTTCCACTTCTGGGAGTAGAAGACTTCTTGGAATGAGGACTCTTTTTACCCTCTGGCTATACATCAGTCTGAAAATCATTCCAGAACAAGAAGTAATTCCACTCTTTGCTCCTTCTCTGCAACAGTTCACAAACCAAGAGTTTAATTAGACCATGGTGGGATAGTCTACCTGCAACTTTATTGGGCTTGGCCTTGACCTAATGAGTTATCTTAGATAAGCTTCTGTGGAGAAAATAGGACAGATTGAGTGGGTTTCTACCAGTAAAATGATTCATGAGTTTGAAATGGTAAATCATCACCCTATTATATCTGCCTTCACAAATTATATAGACCATAATGGATTTTAGTAATTGTTTCCATTTCTCTTCAAGGAAAGACATGAGAATGTCTTTCTTCCATATCAAATCCTTGAGTTCCGGTTTCAAGTAAGACCTGAATTCAACATTTTTTGTGGCAGTGGTTTTAAACCATTTTTCTCCAGTTCTGGGAATCTCTATCGCCTCAGCTATGAGGGCTTCATCCACCTTCAATTCATCTCGACCGATGACTACTTTCCTTCCATCGAAATTTAGGGAAAAAACTTATGCCACCTGTTGGTGAGAACTCTGTAATTTTTTACAAAAATTATAGCAACCTATGTCCCTGAAAAGTTGGCATACCTCTGGGTGAGATTCCAAGTAACTGATATTGTTGAGCTTTCTCCTTATAGTTGATCCTCCTTTCTTCATCTGTCGCAATGCTCCTGTACACCTGCAATTGGAAAAACATATTTTGGGGAAAGTTACACAGCGTAGACTTAGGGAGATTTGGCTTGGCTGTGACAGGGACGGGAAAAATGAGGTGAGCATTAGATAGTGTCGTTGATTACAAGGGATGCGAAAGAGCATCTTGTGATTTGAAACAATCATGGTTAATGACTGTAATGATCAAAGGTACGTAACTAAGAAGTTTGATGAAACAACGATCCGAAAATAATCGCTATATCATACAGAGATCAGTTCCCGACCTTGAACAGTTTCTTCTCTTGTCTTTTCGGCGGCTAATTGCAATTATAAAACTTCAAACCCGACAGTTTAAACATGTGAAAGGACGTGTTGACTCCTCCCCCGATCCTGCAATTTCGGTGGCTAAAATAGCCCTGAATTCCTTTGTTTAAGATGTTGAAAACTAAGGATTTCGGTGGCTAATGAACAATCGAAATGTTCGCCTAACCCACCGAAACCTGAGATTTGAATTAGATCAAATAGAAACTAAACAAATGTTTATTCCAACTTTTATTACATGCATAAAGATCTCAAAAATGAGCTTTTAAAAATTTTAAAAATATATTTTTAAAAGACATCCTATCACCTAAAATGAAATAACTTGATTGATTTATTTGAGGAGATAACAATGGGGATGGAGGGGACCGAAAAATGCTTTTAAACTTTTCTGAACGTAGGAGTCTGTGAACCCGCGAAACTTTGAAGAATCGACTAATAATGGAAAGGCAGGTCAGACAAACAGAGTCATCGTAGGTAGAGTCAGGATTGAAAGTTCGAGGAGTCCAAGGTCGAATTTTAGATCACCGAATTTTTTGGTGCAAGATGTATACCCTGAGCACGGGGCACTAGAGTTTGATAGCACGTATCCGTGAACCTGCGCTCATAAAATTGGCTAAGTATGAAAACGAACGACGGTTAGTCAGACTCGTGATGTGAAGATATATATGGAGATGAGGATTTGTTAGTTCACCACCCCAGGAAGCCTCGAGCACAGAAACACGACTAAGTATAGAACCAATCTTTTTGAATATGTGTATTTAATAGTCACTAATAACATGAGTTAGCATTTCCATATGCAAGCATATTCTCAAATATGACAACCTGCAATATATGCACAATATTAAAGAGGGACATGACATCAAGACCTTTGTGGATGACAGTGGGGTAGTACAATATTTCACTGTTATTATGATGATGCCTTAAAAAATCTAAAATAAACAACATTTTTTTCCAATTCAAGATTAACGCAAAAAAATCATCAGATCCCATAATATTCACCAATTAATGATTTTTAATGGGAGATGTCCTTGAGATTTCCACTTATTAATGCCAATATTTCTGAACATGTCTGGTGAGTTGTCACTATTAAAAGCATAATTAATGTGCATTGGGAAGGGAGGAAGGTGGCGGGGATGGAGGGGAGCGAAAAATGATTTTAAACTTTTGTGAACCTGGGGGTCCATGAACCTGAGAAACTTTGAAGAATCGACTATGTATGGAAAGGCAGGTCGGTTAGACGGAGTTATCGTAGGTAGATTCATGCTTGCGCATTCGAGGAGTCCGGGGTCGAATTATAGATCATTGAAGTTTTGGGTGCAATATGTATACCCTGAACATGGGGCACTAGAGTTTGATAGCGCCTATCCGCGAACCCACATTCATAAAATTGGCTAAGTATGAAAATGAACGACGATCTGTCGGACTCGTGATGTTAATATATAGATGGAGATGAGGATTTTTTAGTTCGCCACCCCGGGAATCTGCGAGCACAGAAACGTGACTAAGTATAAAACCAAAAACGCATAATAGAGGGGAAGAAGAAAAGCGAAAAACGGGTAAGTTTAGAAGAGGAAAAATAAAGGGAGACAAGAACTTTATCCCTCACACAACAATAGTTAGAGTCATAATTATGAAGCCATAGAAACACATTAACTATGGGAAAAAAAATTCTCAACTATGAAATATAGTTGGAGCTGGAAAAACTTTGGTTCAAGTCAAAAGAGATATTGTTTATATCTACTGGAAATTTTTTCATATTATTTTATCTTAATAGTAATTTTTGGTGGCCCAACTATAAAACCATGTTCCAATTTGCGTTTCTCAAGTGGAGATGTGTTTGTGGAGAAACCAGTGAACAAGTACGAAGAGGCTCAACTGTAGCTGCAGAACCTCAACTCTGCAAAGTTGAATCAAACAACAATAAGCAGCATCCAACGAACCAACGCGAAAGCATAAACTAGTCAACCAGGAATGCCGGTGAAGAAAAATATTGTCCAAATTTACTATAGACAAGATTGTATAAAAAAATCGGAGGAATATATTGTAACATGCCTGTTAAGCAAACATTTGAGGTTGTAAGGCCTGATAGGTAAACATGTAAGATTGTGAGGACCATGCAAAGGCCTCCCACTATGTAAACATTTAAGGAAGTTGTAGTTTGCACAGTTGGCATTTTGCATCCACAATTGGAACACCTCCATAACACCCAACAACATATAAAAAAGGAAATCGAATTTTCTCTTCGCATACGAACATGTTCTGGAAGAGGATTTTGACTCAGGCATCTCCAACATTTAAATTTCTCACTTGCAAACTGGAAATAACAAAGAACAAAGAATGAATACGAACGTAAACCTAGCAACGAAACCCACTCGTCAATGGGGAATGACAGAAGTGCAGTTCCAATCACGGTTGCAGAATCCCAAGCGTGCAAACTGCAACAACAACAACAGGAAAAAAAGAAACCAATCAACAAGCAAAGAGAAAGCATTGACTAGTGAACCAGTAATGTCGCTAAAGAGCAATATTGCCCATATTCACTGTAGACAACATTGCAGAAGAAAAACAAAAATAAATAAATAAAATCATACGAAAATGTATTATAACAGGCCTGTTAAGCAATGCAGGAATGCAATCGCAACATCGAGACCCACCAGTGAATGGAGAAGAACAAAAGAGAAACCCATGGCCTACAAACTATAACAATAGGTCCAACTCCAGATGCAGGACCCCAACCTTGCAAAGTTGAAGTAAACAAGAGAAAGCAACAAACAACAAACCAGTGAACAAGCACCAAAAGGCCCAACTGCAGCTGCAAGACCTCAACTGTGAAAAGTTGAATCAAACAGCAATAAGAAGCATCCAATAAACCAAGGAGCAAGCATCAACCATCCAACTAGGAATTTCGATGTAGAACAATATTGGCCAAATTCACTGCACATAAGATTGTATCAAAAAATCAGAGGAAAATGTATTGTAACACAGTTGTTAAGCAAACATTTCAGGCTGTGAGGCCTGTCAGGTAAACATTTAAGGATGTGAGGACTATCCAAAGGCCTCCCACTATGTAAACAATTAAGAAAGTTGCAGTTTCCACGGTTGGTATTTTTCAATACTGGGAGTGATCAAAATCCTCTTGCAGCCCATCTTTGTATGTGACTACTACGACCAGAGAGGCATGAATGTAATGTTTTCTTCGTCTCGTTCCTGACTGCCAATGTTTGACACATAACCCACCTCCATCACAGCCATAGTGACATATAAGAAGAGGAAATCATATTTATCCTCACATACAAAGATGTTCTACAAGAGGAATCTCAAGGATGATTTTAGGGGCTAAATTTCGCTCATAGGCTAATTTTCCATGGTTTATCCAAAAATGAGATTCGCTATTTTAAAAATGATTCGCCCAAATTCTTTATGATAAAATTATTTTACCTTAAAAATCGCCAAAAGTTTATAAAAACTATATAAAAATACTTAGAAATTTGAATATTTTTACAAAAATATCGCCAAACATTTATAGTTGACATATGAAGGATTAGTAAGATTCGCCAAGGTTTCTACATTTTAAAATAAATTTCCATCCTTAAAATCATTCCTGAAGAGGATTTTGACTCAAGCATCTCCAGTATTGAAATTTCTCACCTGCAAACTGTAAATACCAAAAAACAAACAACGAATAGGAAGCTAAACATGGCACCGAAACCCACCCGTCAATGGGAAACGACAGAAGGCCAGTTCCAATTGTGGTTGCAAAATCACAAGCATGCAAACTGCAACAAGACCAACAAGCAAACATGAACAACATCAATAGGAAAACAATAAACCAGTGAACATGCAAGGACCAAGGATCAACCAGTGAACTAGTAATGCCCCTGAAGAACAATATTTCCCATATTCACTGCAGACAACATTGCATAAAAAAAATCAAAGGAAAATGTATTGTAACATGCTTGTTAAGTAAACATTTAAGGCTGTGAGGCCTGTTAGGTAAACATTTAAGTCTGTCAGGACCACTGTGTAAACATTTAAGTCTGTCAGGACCGTTGTGTAAACATTTAAGAAATAATGCAGTGTGGTAGGTCTGTTACGTACGCGAAAACAATTATTATATTATTTTATAATAGTATAAAATAATTATAATAAAAAATAATAATAAAAAAATAGTAACAATAGTTTGAACAATAGAGACTATGCAAAAAAAATATAGTCAAAGGATAAACTAATATGAAGTCAACTAATAAAAAAATGACTCTCTATGCTCAAAACTTTAGATATCTAAACATTTCAAAGAAATAGTAAACATTTAGAAAGACCGTAGATGATCAAAAACTTTGGATATGCTAACATATAAAACATTGGGAATAGTGAAGCTGGCAGTAAGACCTCCAATCTGTTATCCAATCAGATCATGACATATATGGTATTTTTTATTATATACAAATCAATGTTTTTAATTTGCTAGTTCCAACAATAGAAATTATGAAAACATTTTTAGTCAAAGGACAAACTAATATGAAGTCAACAAATTATCGATCTATATAGTCCCTCTACGCCTTCGGCAGGGACTAATAAGATGAGATCAATACCTAACACAACACGTTCAATTTTTTTTTAAGTAATCTTTGTATATTTTAGCATTTGTTTTACCATGAAATAATTAGTTTTCATTTAATTGAAGAAATATGGAAGAGGTTGAATTAATTTACCATTTATTTAGAGGGATTGTATTTAAAATAAGATAAGTTCAATACCTACAAAACACAACATAGGTTCAATTTTGTTTTAAGTAATCTTTGTATATTTTATCTTTTGTTATATTGTGAAACTCATTTTTTCAAAATTTCTAAAATTTGAATAATTTAAAAAAAAACAAAACCTTTACAATAAAGTTTAATGACTAAAGTTTTTATCAAATAGATAAAACTATAATTTATTATAAAAATTTTAAGTACAAACTATAAATTATAAATTATTATAACTTTTTACAAAAAAAAATTTGAAATTACAAATAAATTAAAAAAAAAAAGCTAAGTTTGTTTAGTAGCTCATTTTGTCCTAAATATCTAAACTTTAACATATTTTTATGTATTGAAAGATTTGTAATAGATAGAGATATATGGATTTGATTTATATTATTAGTGCTCATAATAGTTGTGTATTTTGTATTTTAAAGTAGAGAATTAAAGAAAATGTAACTTGCAACGATTCACAATGATAACAAAACCAATCTTTGAATTCTATTATATAGGGATTTGATTTATATTATTAATCTTCAAGTATTTTAAAGTTGAGTATGAAAATAAATTAAAATTTGTGATTACTAGAAAAGTTATTTTTTTCTTATAAATTTCAAAATGATACAACTTATTTTATAGAAGAAACGAGGCTAGGAAAAATAATTGATCACAAAGATAGGTTGATCCATGTCAAAGTAAGTTGTAATGACCATAAATATAGTATACTTAGTAAATTTCCGAGCTTAAAAGGGTCAATAATATTTATAAATGAAGACCTCATTCCCAAAGACCAAGCTTAATTAAAGAAGGAAGTTCAAAAGGTAAAAGAAGCCAGGAAATAAGGAAAATGGATAATAATTAGAAATCAAAAAGCTATTGTTAGGGATAGAGACCATAAGGATAATAATAAATAGGAATTTGGGACACTCGAGATCCTTTTTTGGAAGTGTCGTGGCTTTCCATGGTGCAATGGTCCTATGATAAGTTGGATCCCGAGTGATATTGATATTATTTGTCTAGTTGAAACTTGGGAGCATGAGGAGTCTAAGGTCCCTAACATAGAAGGATTTGTCTTATGGTCGACATGGAACAAAAAATCTCACCGTAGAGGGATAAGAGGCATAGCTTGTTATATTGGAAAGAAAATTTCTCCTCACATTAAACTTCATAAGATTGACCCTCTCAATCAGTACATTTGGATAGAAATTTCAGACACCAATGCTAAGAAGATGTATATAGAAATTTTCTATTTTGCACATATTAATTCTACTTTTTATAAGAAAAACAATCTAGATAACAATTGTCCCTATAATAATTTAGAAAAAGATATTTATAGTTTGAAAAATGAAGATAATATCCTCCTACTAGGAGACTTTAATGCTAGGACTGCAAATAAACAAGCTACTCTTTTAAATAATGACTCCAACCATAATCCTTTATGGCTAGATGAGGACCTTGTTTTATCTAATAGCTAGAAAATAAGATTTGAAGACCTAATTGAGAATTTGTTTGGTACTGAGTTGGTCAAGCTCTGCAGCTCTCAAGACCTAATAATTTTCAATGGAGTAATGAAGTGGAAAAACTCCAACCAAATGACTTGTAGTTATGGGGTAGGTAGTAGTGTTGTAGATTATGTGATATCTGGTATCCCCATTTCCAACCAAATAGAAACTTTTGACCTTTTAAATGACCATGAGCTTGACTCTGATCATAAACCTTTAACCCTAACTCTAAATTTTTCCATGCATAGGAGCGCCATTGAAGAGAATTATGATAATCAAAGGAATTTGCGCTTTGAAAAAAGTAAAGTTGACATTTTCTTAAAGGATTTAAATAGTAAATTAAGTCTCCTAACTTATAAGGACAACATTGAAGAACTCTATCATAATTTTACAACTACCCAAGTTCTCTTTCGAGGTGTCCTATAAAAAGAATAATAGAATGACCAACCCTTGGTATGATAAAGATTGTAAAATTGCTAGGAAATCCATTAGGGATGCTTCTAATGAGTCCTTAAAACTCGATAAGATCAATATGTACAAAGCCCTAATTAAAAGGAAAAAAAGGTACTATATCAATAAAAGGCAAGAGAAACTTTCACAACAATATAGGTTGGATCCTAAGAAGTTTTGGAGCCAAATTCTAAAATGAAAAACTAAAGAAAATAATAGGATTCCCTTAAGGGAATGGAATTCCTACCTTAAAAGTCTTTATGAATTCCCTAATTCCATGGACACCATTCCTATTGTCCCTAGAAAGGAAGAAGTTTTTTCTTTAGATGACATAGAATTTGGGGTTAAGCAACTTGAAAATGGGAAAGCTAAGGACACTGAAGGCTACCACACTGAAATTTTTAAAATTGGAGGGCCAATCCTTATCCCTTACATACAAAATATCTTCAAGTTAGTAGTCAAATAGGGCTTCCCTAAACCCTGGATGCAAAGACTCATTGTTCCTATTTTTAAAAATGGGGATAGAAACATTCCCTCTAATTATAAGACCATTATGATTAGCTCGATTTTAGCCAAGCTTTATGGAATTATTTTGGAAAATAATATTATCCTTTGGCTAGAAATTCACGGTAAAAGAGCTAAAGTCTAGGTTGGGTTTAGGAGATATCATTCAATTGCGGAACATCTTGTTACCTTTATGATCTTTGCAGAGGATTTATGCAATACTAAAACCAATATTGTTAATTGTTCTGTTGACTTTAGAAATTTTTTTGACATGGTTCCTAGGAAAAACCTTTGGAATAGTTTGGAAGACATAAAAGTTCCTCTCGAGTTGAGGGTTGCTACAATAAGGATGTATGAGAACGTTATTTCTAAGTTTAAAAACACCAAGGGATGGTCAAAAGAGATTAACTGCAATATCAGAGTCAAACAAGGTTGCCCTTTGTCCCCTACCCTTTTTGGCATATACATTGACAAGTTAGAAGATTGCTTGGAAAAAGAAGGTTGTATCGGCCCTACTCTCACTGGTATAGTCATGAATATTATTCTTTATGCCGATGTTATCATTATTATGGCAATGAGTCCCCGTGATCTTGAAAACCAACTAAGACTCCTCAAGGATTTTTGCTCCAATATGGGTATGATTGTTAACATTGATAAGACTAAAGTCATGATTATTAAATCCAATAAGATCTATGATGATACCTTCGTATATGAAAAAAACAACTTGGAGGAAGTGACTTCATAAAAATATCTTGGAATTGATATTCGCCACAATCTCAATTGGAATTATAGCATTGAGAAAATGATTATTGGGGGATGGAAAGCTTATTATGGGATTGAAAAAAATTGTAAATCAACTGATCTTTGGAGTTGGGATAAGAAGAAACTCCTCTTTGAGAATCTTGTTACACCTATTATTCTTTATGGATGTGAATTCTGGCGCTGTAGTATCTCTCGTGAATCTTGGAGAAAGTTAGAGCAAATATAAAAGAATTTATAACCTATAATCTCAAAATTAAAGGAAATACGCCCTATCCCATCCTCCTCTTAGAAAAAATCCTCTCCCCCATTGAGAGCATGGCTATGAATAGATACCTGATGTATACGAACAAGTTAAACAACATGGAAGACAAGAGGCTTCCTAAAATTTCTTCAT